>JANHGN010016051.1:29755-56499 GCA_024605025.1 Megaceryle maxima
TAACTTGATAATCAAATGATACCTTCTGCTCAGAAGCATGTACATTCCTTTAAAATACTCTTTTTATTTTTTTATTTTATTTATTCCTTTTCATGTGGCTTGATGGTCATTTTATCTTAAAGGCAAGTAATGAATTTCCATTGTGATGAAGACTCTTGAGCTGATCGTTTGCTGAGTGAAAAAAAAAAAATAAATTTTTTTTTTTTATTCTCTGTCTTTTTATTCCTTTGAACGCCAGCTTGTTCTTGTTTCACAAGACTGGGCAAACAGAAGTTCTTGTCTGCTGTTGGTGTCAGTCAATATTTTACATGTAGATAATAATATTCGTCCCTCTGTTTGTCTTGGTTCTCTGTGGTAACTGCTGTCATGCTTTTCAGTTTGGTCACGTGCTGCTATGACAGTTTCGTCATTCATTCACTTCTCCTGAAGGTCATTGCTCTTGCCATAGATGGTTATTTTAAGCAAGGGGAAAGGTGAAGCAGGGAGTTATGGTGGCACCATTAAAGATGAGAAGTTATCAAGTAGCATGGTAAAGTGTCCCAGTTTGCTTACACTCCTGCATAGGAAATAAGTTTTTGACTGGAGATGTGTTATTTTAAATGCAATATTGAAGCCCTAATGTTCTAGTAGGGTTTTTAATTTCTCATTAAAATTTTTTTTCTAGTTTTCCTCTGTGTTGTCTTTGGGCTTTTTTTTGGACAGCTTGTTCTACGGGGCCATACCAGCAATGCTGTCATCTCCTTTGCTGGGGAATAGCTCAGTTTCAAGCCAGTACAATAGGTTTAGAAAATCCTCTTTTTAATACATCTTTCACTTTGTAATGCCGCTACTGTGGCTTTTGCCTGACTGATCCTGCAGCATGTTCATCTGATTGGATTTGCTCTGTTTGGTATCATATGGAGTAACCTGCAGGCATCTTTTCTGTTTCTTTGGGTTTTCGAAGTGCCACTGCACATTGCTAATTTGAGAAATTAATTTATTCTTCGGTGTTCTCTTAAAATTGGTTGGGTTTCTTTTCATTCATTTCCTCCCCATCCTAAGCACCAAACTGAAACAGTGTAGAACTTGGGTTTGATTTTAATCAAGAGCAGTGGCACAGCATTCAAATACGTGCTTGAATTAGTGCTGAAATGAAACTCAAAATGTCTGGCTGACTAATAGGTTTGTTTGGAACTGGTTAGGATTCTAGAAAATCTTTGCATTCTTCCTCACACTTCTATTGTGGTTTGGTTTTTGTTTTGTTTTGTTTTTTTCAATTTGAAATCATGTTCATCAGACGCAGTATCATAAGTATTCAGAGGGACTCAGCAGACTTTTTTTTTCACCCTGAATAAAAGACACATATTTATACAGGTATGTTCTTCACCAAACTGCTTTCTTTTTGAAGTCCCTGATTTTGTCCCTAAGCCATTTTGAATGTATTTGCTGTATTTATGCCTTCATGAGGTGGTGATACATGTTAAACTTCAGTCCTGGACCACGTTTTTATCTCTACTTAAAGAGATTGAAGAGATTCTTTGTAATTTTTACATTATGAATAGAATGTAATATGAAATATTTAAAATACTCAAGAATAAATCTGTTCCCTACATTCTCTGTGCCATGGAAGATCATCACCAAGCTTTGATCACTGACCTTCAGCAAATAAAATGTAAAAAGTCTCAGGGAGCATTAAAAAGTCACCATCTGGTTTCCCAACAGCAGTCAGGGTCATTTGACAGGAGAGGAAAACCCCTCAGCAGCTCTTGAATTATCTGTACTGGGAGGAGAGGTCCACAAAAATAAAGTTTTAAGGTAAATGTTTAAATTGTATTAATGAAAAATAGACTATCAGCTGGTGAGATGAAAATGAAATACAAGATGTATGAACGCACAGCGTAGGGCTGTATTTGTTGTATCAGAACTTAACAGTAGATGTTTTTCCACTCAATGGTGTAAGAGAATTTGGATTAAGTGGAGCCAAGGGGCGTTAAGGAGAGCAGGGTGGTGACAAAGGGCTCAGCAGAGCATTGCTGGCAGTAGGAGCTGAGCTCAGCAGTGCTGGGGGTGTCCTTGGGATGGTCCAAAGTCTCCTCCAGCCCAACTCTACCAGCAGGAGCAGTACCTGCCCCTAGCATCGCCTCGTTCCTTCAGCAATAAACTTTAAAAAACCCAGTAAAGACCAAATGTCACAGAAATTGTGAGGGTATTCATATGCTTCTTTTCCTAAGAGCCTATTTCTCATTTACTTCATTGTCTCAGTTTCATACCTTGCAGTGTGTTAGTGCCCCGTTTTCAGTAAAATATGCCATTTTTGTGAATTAAGGGCCCAATCTGGAGTATTTACTCTTCAGGAGGCTTTGGCTTGACAAGTGACTACTAGTTCAGCGACCCCACAAGCCAAGGGCTATGCTTAGGAGAGCCAGGGGGGTTATTAGTTCTACATTAAAACAATAGCCATTATTAATAGCAGTAAATCCTTGATCTCTTCATCTCATCCATCTCATCTTGTGCCTGTCATTCACATCCAAACATTTACAGATCTCTGATGCCCACTGTGTAAGCATCGCCGAAGTCCCCATTGTCGTCACTGGTTTTACCCTGGATTCTAATAGATGTTGAAACAATTTGGTAGGGAGTATCTGGGTGCAGGTCCCTCATGGTCTGGGTAGCCCTGGGGTCCTTGGAGCACTACCGTGATTTATGTTTCTGTAATTCTGTGGCTTGAAGCTATTTGTGACAATATGCTGCGCTCTGACATGCTGCTCCATCATTCCTGGGTGTTAATGTGGTGGTTTCTGGGACTCTGTGTCCAGTGAGCTCAGGGGACACCAAGGGGTGAGCACTGGAGAACTGGATGAAAAAGGACATCTAGTTGCCCATTGATAATTAAATATTATTTTTGAGAGGTTCAATCTTCCCTGTCTATCTCTGCCTTTTCAAACAACCAAAATGGTCCTTCTCTTTCTTGGCTCTTCAGTGAGAAGCTGCGGCACGATGCTGGTGAGGCATACCCTATGTTTCCAAGTTTTTTGTGGGCATGTCAGCTCCATCTTTGCTTCAGCTCTTTGCAATGGGAGCGACAGCAGAGGAGGACCTGTGAGATTACATTTATGCGGTCTCCTCTCTTAGAGAGCATCAAAACCAGCAAGGTTTTCTGCTGCTGTTGGGTCCTCGCTGGTTATTCATTTTCATAGCTGTGGAGCAGCTTCAGACATTGGCATGTGTGCAGTCAGCATCTTGACTATGTGTTTTTGTGCTCATGCAGAGATGCAAGACTGTCTTTAGAGATTAAAGGTTCCCCTTCCCTTAAAGAATGGTCTGAAAAATGCTGGATCTCAAAAAGCAAGTCCTACAGTGGAGTCATATTTAGCAATAAATGTTTCTGCAGTTTGGCATCCCCTGGGGGATTTTGCCCATGTTAGTGGTGGCTGTGGTAGAGGAGTAGGTAGCTGGGGAGCTAAGGGTGGAAGGCTGACTCTGTAAGCAGTGGTCCTTCCTTCTGTGCACCTTTCAGCAAGTTCAGGAGCATGTCTTTTTTCCTCCTGTGATCAGGTCAAAACAGAATGTCTTCTGTCAGGCAGAATTTGTGTGCTGCTGTGGTGTTAAGCAGCTCTTTGTGTCTGTATGTGGCAATGTTGCACCCCATATCCATCCAGACCGCTGCCAAGTTGCTGAGTCAAGTTGCCCATTTCAGGATGATTTCTCTTTTGAGATCATCCATCTTCATGATACAGCTGTAAAAATAAATCTATCATTAGCGGTATGTTGCAGATCTGGGAGAAATTTTCCACTGGATCAGGCTGCATAATAGGAGAGAAATGGGAGGTTTTATCCAGTTTGTTCTTTGTCTTTAGCAGAGCTTCAGCCAGCAGTGACTGGTATGTGCAGCGCATGATGCTGTTTGCAAGAGCTGAGGCTTCTCATGAGGATGCAGTTGTTTGGGATGCTTCTGTCCTGAGAAGCTCCCATCTGGACAGGGGTGCTTGGACTGGTGTGCTGCCCCGGGGCAGCTCCTCTCCCTGGTGCTTGGGGTTCACATCTGCACCCTGGGCTGCCCAGGACCAGTGCTTGCTGGGGATGGGCCCTACACTTCTCTTCAAGAGCACCTTGTGAGTCAGGCACTAAAAAGATTCTCTTTGGGATTGCCACAGATATTCTCTTATCTCTTTATGGTGAGAAAATAGTGATAGAAACCTTGAATTTATTACCCTGGCCAGAAAGGTTGCACGTGTGTGTGTCTATTTCCTGCATTTTCACGCTTCCTCACCATTGCCCTTCACCTCTGTATCAGTCCCCTTTTCCCTACACCAGGTATCCCAGCCCTCACTTCATCCTGGATCTGCCATGTTGCAGTGAGGGATGCTGCTGTTACCTCTTGGTTGGACTTTTTTTTTTTTTTTTAATTTCTGCTCCATCTTTTTTTTAATGGAGTGATTAGCACTGAATAAAGCACCTAATATAAAGCTGGAGAGTAGCATACTTGTACTTGCTGAGGCTTTCTATATATAAATGACTCGTTTGCCTCTTCAACCCCTGCTGCAACCTGAGCAGGGGCTTCTCCTGGAAGAATGCAGCGACATGTGACTTGTCTGTTCAACAGATTGCAGTTTAAGTTGGAGCCGACAGGAAAAAAAAAGAAAAAGCTCATGAATAATTCTGGCTGTTCCTCCCAGGATGTCGCCTTTCGCTGTGCTTGGCGTAGATGATTCAAATAATGCAAAATTCACTTGCAGAAAATGTCAAAAAATATATTGGCTAAATGGTCCCTGGTGACTAACAGGGCTGGTGTGGCTCACAGTGGCTTCTCTGCTGATGGCTGGCTCTGACGAGCTGTGGCAGCAGGGACCCAACTACGGGACACAGAAGGGTCCGTGGTGATATGCTAAATTGTTCAGAGGGGATGAGAGAGCATGGCTTCCCTCGTGCCAGAGTGATGCTGCTGTGAAGAGGGGTAATAAAGCCAACTGCAAGTAAAGATGAATACTCCTGAGAGATGGGAAACAGCCTGTGCTGTTCTTGGCATCTTCTGCCACTTGATAAATGCCAAGCCCAGCAAGCTGCACGTGCTGAGCCACCACCACCCCACATCATCCTTCCCTTGGTACATTAAGTTATGACAAGCTGTTTGCTTGGACGAGATGTGCTTTTCTTCTAGTGTTCAACTCCCATATCGCTTTATCAGTAAAAGAAAAGCAAGCTGAGGATTGGAAGTGCCTGTCAAGCTTTCCAAAGCAGAGCTGGGTACAGAGTCAGAGACTGCCTTTGCTTTTGAAAGCCTCACTGTATCTGCTGTTTGCTTTCAGTTGCCTCCCCTGGACATCCTCACACAGAGGAATCAAATAATTTACAGCTGTGGTGGTAGATGGAGCTATTCTGCTCATGTCAATGCTGCTCAGAGTTTTCCTACATGATTGAGTGTCCCTCTGCATCCTGCTCTCAGCACATAAGATATCCCAGAGAGCAGCAGTTGCGCGGGGCTTTATAGCCCTTGCTTGTATGGTCTTGTTTGCAGTGTGTGCTTGGTGATAAAACACTGTGCTGCCTTAGGATGAAACCTCAAGTGCTTTCAGTGCCTCAACAGGGATTGAGTTCATCCCAGCTGAATTAGTTCCTACTTACTGTCTTCCTACAAGCAGCTGAGAGCAGGATGGTTATAACAGGAAGTGTCAGACGCTCCCTACTGGCACCCACTCTGCACCCTTACAATGCAGTCTCAGAGGCCGGGTCTTTAGTGTGTCAGAGGGGTGCCCAGTGAAAGCACCTGAGTGCAGGAGGACGCACCATGATGTGGCTTTTCCCATGCTGGCTGGTAATGACATACAAGGTTTGTCTGGTCCTTAAAGATAGCAGTGCTTGGCAGAGGTGGTGACATCTTGGCAGCATCTCTTTTGAACTGAATTTTAGCTGATCTCTGCTGCTATTTGTAGAGCCATGTGGGTTCTCATCACCAGAAACCATCTTGCTTCTTGTCTATCTCTTGGCCATTGTCATGTTTAGGTGCTAAAAAGGAATTTATGTAGGGTGGCAGACTGAGGAGTATAAAGATATTTCTGAAAACAGCTCTATGAATGCAGTTAGGTGTTTGTGGGACAACAGTTCATGCCTGCAGATGTGTTCCTCACCACCTTAATTCAAGGTCTTACAGCCTTACTCCAAGACCTCGCCCTCCTGTCATGCCCAGCTCCTCATACTGGAGATGTAATATGCAGCCGTGCTCCTGGGCAGCCCTTATCTGAGGGAGTATGGTGCCAATTGGACTAGGAAAACCGGCTATTTTAATTCTGATTGAATTGCTGTTTTATTTAGGCTGTAAACCTTTTGATCAAGGACAGCCAAGGGGTAAGATGTTTTGGTTCTGGATTTGGTTCATGTTGTAAACAGACTGTACTAGTGGCTTGGCTTTCTGCTTCAGGTGAAACCAAAGCCAAGTTGTTGGAATGGCTCAATAGAGAAATCCAGATAGTGAGGTGTGGTCTTCATGGGATGGTAGCAGGTGATGCAGCAGCTCTGTGGGATTCAAGGTTTGTCAAAAGGAGTTCAGGTATGGACATGACATGGTACTAAACCATCTGGAAGTAAGTTTTGAAGATTGAAGGGCCAGTGCATCCCTCCCCTACCTCCTTTGCCCCCTCTCCTGCCCATTTTGCCCATCTCCGGCATCATAATCAAGCCTCAACTACTTGTGGGGCTGTGGCTGCAGGGTCACAGCTCACAAAAATCCCCCAAGATGGGAAGACAACTTACCATTAGTTTTTTTTTTTTTTTGCTCCCTCCCTACCTGCTCTGTCACCCCCTTGCTGTACCCAAGCCATGGGGTTAGACTGACCAGACCCTTGAGTTGGAGACCTCCATGGAAGAGACCTGAATGTCAGGCAAGACAGATGTGCCCAGGGGTGTTACAGAGAGGCAGTTTTGGTGCCCACCTACCTCCAGCTGCCCTCTCCCCCTGCTAACTAGCACGATACAGTATTCACATTAGACAGAAAGAGAAACACAAATACTTGGTCTCATACATACAGCAAAGCCCAGATTATTCTGAATCATCCAATATCCTTATCAGAGAGCTACAGACGGTGCTTGCATCAGTGACAGCCCAGGACAGCGGAGTCGGTGGCAGCGCACTGCCCGTTTTAATTGCCACAAGCAAGCAGTTATTTGAAGCCCTGTTCCCAAGGAGCAAACAAGCTTGTCACTGCACATCACTCAGCTTTGCAAGAACTGTGGGCTCAGCAAGTGTTTCCTGTTAAAAACCTGCCAAGGATGCAGACGTTACAGGGGTGCACACACAATGCAGCAACCAGCTGGGCATGCTGGAGTGAGGACATTGCGGGACTTGGCTCCAGGAGTGGGAAATCCTCTTGGGATTTTACTTTTGGGGGTTTTTTTCTCCCCCTTCTCTCTTAATTGCAGAGTACCCTGATGCCTGAAGACGGGGGCAGAGGGGCAAGCTGGAAATGCTGTGTCCCTGCAATTTCTCTAAAAACAGTTTCATTGTGGCTCTGGGCTGCATACTGGTTCTGCTCAGCCCCTCCTGTGCCCTCAGATGTACCACATCTTCTTTCTTCCAAGGGAGACATCCCATGTTCCTCCTGATCTCCTTGAAGGCAGTGTTTTCTGCTCCTTCCCACTGTGTGAGCAAAGTATGATGCCCAGTAGATAAAATATCAAGTCTAGTGGAAAGGTCTGGCTAAAAACTAGTGGTCCATGCTAAAATTACTCTGGGCAGCTGAGGAAGAGTGGTATTAGTTGAATTTCTGGATTCATCAGAAATAATGAGCATAGTTATTGTGGGGAGAGGCTTGTCCTTGAGCTTGCCTGCCGCCTTTTTGCCTGCAATGGACAGGTCATGCTCTATGTATTGCAAAATATTTCAAGCTTTTGAGAAAAGCAAATACCCTTGGTGGTAGGTGGAGCACAGCATGCTAATGCAAGACAAGTGGTACTGGGGCAGAGGAGGGTCTCCCACAGAAGGTGAAGCCCAGTTAAACTGAGTCCTGATACCCAAATGTGCTGCTTTCATCTAGTCCTGAGCAATCTGCCCAAGGGATCTATCTTTGCCACACTTGGGGCGTGAATCCTGATTTTTTTTTTCTTTTTCAGAGTCCAAAGTCAATACTGAGATGCTGGTCCAGGCTAGATACTGCCCTGAAATTAGTTTTTACAAACTCTACCTTATGTTCTGATCTGCCATGATAATTTTCCAGATGATATGATTGTGGCTTTCAAATTGGAGAGTGCTTTGAGAAATATCCCCAAACAGCCATGCTGCTGCTGCCATCTGTCTTTGAGAGGCTTCTGGGATCCCATTACTTGCTCTCAGCAGACAATCATTATTGCTTTATTGAATTAGGAAGAAAAAAATCCAGTGAATTCTGAAATACTGTTTTCCATAACTAATTCCATGCGCTAAATTCTTGTTGGGACCCAGGGAACATGCTGAAATAATGTTTTATACAGATCCTGAGCCTAAAGTTTTTACAGGTCTGCCCAGAAAGTCCCATGGCCTGATGGTGTGGAAGGACATGTCATTTGGAGGGCTCTAAACAGCTCCAGCACCACTGCATTGAGTGATCTCAAAGCCATGCCACCCCAACCAAGAGCTAACACTGGGCACTACTGTTACCTTCTGTAAAAAGTAAAGGCTTCATTGCCCCTCCTGATGGTTTTGGACAGCTCAAGCTGTTGCTCCAAGTCCCCCTTCTTCTCCAGTCAATCCCTTTTCCCATATCCTCCAGCTGCAGGCAGTTGCCCCATGCCATCCAGCCTGTATCCCACCATGAAGCAAAGGTCTCAGCACAGTGAGACCCTCTCCCTGGGCAGTTGGGTCACTCTGCACTGATGAGCAGCATCCCCCAAGGTGATGTTGGTTGTGCACAGTGTGCCTTTTTGTCTGCTATGCTGTGGTTCAGACCAGCCTCTCCTCCTTTTCTCTCTCTGCAGAGCTGGCCCAGACAGGCACAGTGTTAACCAACAAACAAGGCTGTGGGCAGATAAAAGCTTATGGCAAAGTGGTGTTTATTGGGTTGTAGAATGTTTTTCCCCCCTGGTGCACAGGTCCTGCTGGTTTCCTCTTGCCGGCCAATCCATCCCTTCTCTGCCCAATTTAAGGCAGTTTGGATCTGATTGCTCGTGGTTGGTGTAGCTCCTGCTATTCAGCTAGAGGTTTTGACGCACAACACTTGAAAATCAGAAGTGAGACATCTCCAGCTGAAGAGGGAGGGAGCAGTGATTGCTCCTGCCATCTCTCTTGTCAGAAATGTACCATAGATCAGAGTCACTCCCATGGCAATTGCACTCAAGTTGCCTGGGTTTGAGGCTGGGGCATAGTGACAAGGTTTATTGTTTGTCTCCAAAATCAGTTTCTAATTGGCATTGGTGCAAATCAAAGAGGGATGAAATCAGCTTGAACTGTGCAGTTTGCTCCTCTGTAGTTTCCTTTCTGCCTGGATGGACATGGAGTGCTTATCACCCACTTGACCATGCTTCTTGGCTGAAGCAGCAGCACTGTTGGAGGGGATCCGGCATGGAGGCTCTGGACATGCTTGACACCTACAGACAATGTGTTGAGCCTTAAAGTTTGTCTAAGAAATGCTTCTATAGCAACTCTGCACCTTTTCAGTAATACCCTGACATATCTCTCTGCCTGGATATAGTTGTCTGTTACAACTCTGGTCCTTTCATCAGAAATATGCTGTTCACAAGTAAGAGACTTTTTTTTTTTTTTCTTTGCCCAACAAGTGAATTTGAGATGTCTTTAATCATTGAGGTCCATGCTTGAAGACTAGCCTGTTGGTTGTGATGGTGTAGATGGATGCCCTTTTTGCGGAGCTCTTAAATACTTTCATAGAGTCACAGAATCCAAGGTTGGAAGGCCCCTCAAGGATCATCTGGTCCAACCTTTCTTAGCAAAAGTACAGCCTAGACAAGATGGCCCAGCACCCTGCAAGGTGAATCTTAGAAGTGTCCAGTGTTGGTGACTCCACCACTCCCCTGGGGAGATTATTCCAGTGGCTGACTGTTCTCATTGTGAAAAATTTTCATCCATTTTCTAATTAGAATCTCTCCAGGAGTAACTTTTACCCATCACCCCTCATAGTTTCCATGTGGCTTGTAAAAGTGAAGTCTCCATCTTCTCTGTAGCCTCCCTTTAAATACTGGAACATGGTGATAAGGCCTCCCCTTTTCTCAAGGCTGTACAAGAACAACTTTGTTTAAATGAGCAACCTGATTTATTCCTCTGGTATTTATTGCTTGGAGTTGCATGCACCAGTGTCCAATACATCTCCATCTCTTTCTCCATCTTCTCTTTGCAGCCACTGGTTCTAGAAATGCTGCTGTAGCTCATCAGCGGGAGCATTATCTCAGCCAGAAGGATGTTCTCAGATGCTCCCCATGCACCGCAGGATGTGATAGCTGGCCACGCAGGGCAATGAGGGGCTAAAAGCAGCCTTAAAATAGCAGTTAATGGTGGCATGTTTGCACAAAAAATGCGTTTGTGATAGAGTTTATGCCTGGTGAGTTTGGGCTTTTTTTTTTTTTTGTGCTGCCCAAAGCTGCTGTTGTTTGGAGATCTTTCAAAGAAGGGTTAAGAAGCCCAAAAAGGTGGAGGAAAGATTTGCTGATGGGAATTTTTTTTTTTTTTTAAACTGAGTGATTTCTATTTGAAATTTTTCCTCTTCTCTAATGGTTTCTAGTTTTACAATCAGGGACTTGTCCCCTTGTTTGAGCAGAACTAAACTGTCTTTCATTGTGAGCTTGCTCAGGGTTTTAAATGAGGCTTGAGGCATCCCAGGCAAGTTGCTCTTTGGTGATCCTTTGAGCCCCCATCAGAAGGGCCACAGAGGGTTCCCCAAATAAGGTAACTTCAGAATTTGACTTGGGTGATAACAGAAGAGGCAGTCTCTTGAATATCAGGATTCTTTCTGACAAAGAATTTATTCACCATTCCAGGGTTTATCAGTTTAGCTCTCCATAACAATAATGACTTTAAATCAGAAAACAAAAACCAAATATGGTTTGAATGACCAATTTTAATCTTGTTTTTCAACTAGGACTTTTTTTTTAAGACAGGATGATTACTAATGTAGACTGGCTTGCAATTAAGTATCCCCTTCTTAGAGAGTATATAATGTCTATAAAAACCTAATTAACAACGAAGTGGGTTTACAGGTATCTGTTAATTCTAATTGTTTGCAGATTTTTGTGCTAGAATTGGTATATTTTTCTTAGTAGATAATGACTTATGAGCTGAGTCCAGGTACATTTGGATAAGGATAGGGATTCCAATGCAGAAAGTCTGTTCTCATTTATTAAAATAAGTAAATGGTAACTGGGCAAGCTTTTTCTTGTGTTTATGACTATACTTGTAAGCTCATTTCAGGTGTCCCAGCCACCCAAGTGGGTATCTCCAGAAGGCAAGACAGGAAGTGGGCCTCAGGGCAGGTGGTCTGTAGATTGCTTTGATGGGACCGTCCAAGGCTGAGCTCCTTTCCTCTCACGCCATTCCCCAAAGCTGCATGAGCAGCTCCTAAAAATGCACAGAAATTGTACCTGGAAATGCAGAAAACTCGGTCTGAAGACCAAGAGTTCTGCAGCTTGAAGGTGGTGGCTGGTCACCTCTAGGAGACATTTTGTATGTTGTGGCCTTGGTGCTGGGATGTGCTTTCTCCAGTGGGTGCCTTCAGCAGAGAAGTTACTGACAGACTGGTTTTGCTGAATGAAATAGCTGCTGTTCAGTGTTTGTGGTCTGTAGGATAGCAAGTAATGGACTTAGAGTGCCAGGAAGATTTAGATTAATAGTTTGGGAAGGTTTTCTAGCAGTGAGGTTAGTTAAGCCAAAGCCCCTTTATTCCCCTTTTTGCTGCCCACCCAGTAAATCCACAACTAATTGGAAATTTTAAAGATCAAGTTAGACAAACATCTGTCAGCAGCAGTGCAGGCTTTTTTGATCCGCCCTGGGGTCATAGGATAGAGACAAAGCCTTTCAGAGACTCTTAGGGACATTTCTTCCTGCTGCTGACAAACACCGGGAAAAAATCCTGAAGCCTTGTTGGAATGAAGCAGCCGTGTAAATATAATTCAGATGCAGGAGCATCTATTGGAAAAAGCAGGGAGTGGGGCAGGGAAAGGCAGTGCTGGGTGCCCAGGCTGGAGGAAGCCCACCAGTGCCTCTCATCTGCTTCTCAGAGAGTTATACAGATTATCAAGGTTTACAACAGGGCCCTGAGCCCCATGAGAAAGCCTTCTGCATCTGGGGTCACTGGAGCCTGGAGGTGGCACCTGCCCCTCTTATGGATTGATGTGTGGTTGGTACAACAGTTTTCCCAGGGCAGTGCTCTGTGCTGTGATTTGTTACCCCTCTGCTGTGGGAAGGGGGCTGCCTGGGATGGATTTGTCATGACTTGAGGATTAACCCTCCTTATGGACACCTTCCAAGTCCTTCTCTTGAGTCTCTCCAATCCAAGTGTGGTAAATCCTGGCTGGCTGGGACTTTTCTTTCCCCTCCATTGGGTCGTGAGTGCCATCCCTCGTGACAGCCCTGTCAGGCCTCCATCTCCAGTGCACTGCTGTGCTTCACTGCTGCTCATAAGCTCCCTCACAAGACCATCTAATGAAATTCCTGGAAAAAACAGTACCACCAGCTCCTGAGGAGGGCTGTGCAGGACACCCAGCAATGTCCGGACACCCAGCAATGTCCAGACTGTGAACAGAAGAGGGGTATGCTCTGCACCTGTCTCGTCCCAGGTGCACATCCAAACTTTGTGCCTATTTAATTAGTTCAATATTTGCATCCTCTGAGCAACACAATAACCCAAATGAAGGTATGGGCTGTCCTGGTGATTTCAGGCAAGATCAAACCTGCCCTGGGCAACTGTAGATCCTTTGGCTGCCATTCAGGGCGTCTCGGGATCATGGCATCTGCTTGTTTTTCCTTTGCCACAGCCATTTGTGTTTCATAGATTGTGTGGCTAGCTGGATTATAAATTATTCATGGCAGGGGATTTATCATATTTATCTGGAATAGTTGAGCAATTAAATCTGTTTGGGTATGTAAAAAGATTGTGCAATGGCTTGTCTGTCTTCAGGCCTTAAGTTCTGCAAGAGCATTTATTACATATTTAATCCAGAATAATAATTAAAAAAAAAAAAGTGTAGAAAATACATTCTGCTTTGATGCATTGATCCACTCTGACATGTTCCTTTGCAGAAGTTGTTCATTCAGCTTCAGTCATAAATACATATTGGGTCAGGATAAATGAGTCCTAACTTGGCTCCTTCAGTCTGGAGAAAATGTGAGGCTATAACACCTGGTCTGCGACTCTGTCTCCAGAAAGATTTCAGGGTATTTATGCTAGCACCAGGATTGGCTTTATTGTTTGAAAGCTTCTGTCCCAGGCATTTGCTAGAGGGTCAGAGGATCATGACCCTTTCTGCCCTGACTGCTGCTGGGCTGTGCTCAGATGTTGATGCTGCCAAGGTAATGCAAAGTTGAGGGCATTAAAGGCCCTTCAAATATTCAAGTGTGTTGTGTTTAGTTCCTGAGCTACAGCCATTATCTCCTTCTGTCCCAGAGGGTTCCCAGAGGAGCCAGAAACTCATGGGCAAGGCTGTGAGAGGGGCTGCTCATAAATGAATAAATGTGGAGCTCTCCTGTAAATGAATTATGATTTTATTCTGTGTTACCAATACCAAACTGGTCTGCTTTTAAATTCATCTGTTTTGAGTCTATGTATTGAGAGCAGCCTATGCTCTTTATAGTGTTATAACATTATATATAAATGCATTGCTGCTGTATGTGGTAGCCACTTGGCACCCAGAGAAACCCCATGCCCTCATGTATTTCTCTGCTTTGGGCAAGAGGTACCAGTGAATGGAAAGTTTTGAGCTTCTCTGCTCCCTCCCAGGCTGCTATTTTAGTTCTTCAGGAGACAGTAAGTGAGCAGGACTAGAGGCTTCTGTTACTCTGGACATCTATCCTTTGGCTTGTAGCAGGGTAGGGGAGTAGCAGCAGAAAAAGGGCAAAGCAAGCCATTAGGCTTCCCATGGCTGAGAGGGCTCGCCTGGAAGTCCCGCCTTACAGAGCCTGAGGGGACCTGGGGCTGCACTTAGAGCAAGTTGGTGCGCAAGCGCTCAAGAGGTTAAAACCTGGGGTGAGCTCTTCACCATCCTCCCTGACCAAGCCCAGGGGACAGCATCCTCTGAGCACGTACAGATGTCCAAACCTTTCATGCGCTCCTACGGCCAGGGAACAAAGGCTGTCTAAACAGGAGCTAGTGAGGCAGCAAATTGCATAAGAAACCTTCCCTAATGAACTGGAAGGACTTGTTCCTTCACCTCTGGCGGCAGCACTACTGGTGTGCTTAGCTGGGCAGTGCCTTGCTTGGGTGGGGGGACCTGCTCTCTGGGGGGATCAGAGGAGCAGCATTGGGTCTGGAGCTGGAAAGGTTTCCTTATGCCCATCTGCTTCTCTCTGTCAGCAAGGGCAAGTAGTGAAGAAGGGGATGCTTGCACTTAACGAGGAGCTAGCAGCTCAATCAGCGCCTTAGCCATGGGGGATGCTGCTGGGGGACCACCGTCCTGCCTGTGATGGCAGATCAAGGTTAGTTGCAAAGCTCTGTCTGCAGCGTGAAATTATTTTCTTTGAGCAGTTGCTTCATCTCTGCATTGGTGGCTGTGTGGTGGGGGTAAAGATCATCTCAACAGCTGGAGGTTGCCTCTAAAACCCAGTGGTTCTGCAGAGCCTCCTGTGGGTTCCTGCCACCTGACATCCTTTGGGGAGAGGAGAAGTCTTGCTCTAGCAGCCTTTGGCTAGTTCAAGGAGTGCTAACTAGAGCAAAGGGAACTGGTTAAGAAGTGACTAATAAGATGAAATGGCACTTTCTTATTCTGCAGCTCTCTTCTCTGGACAAATGCAGTTTCCCATCTGTTATTTGCAGGGAGGGAGATGAGTTTGGGGGTTGGTTCCTCTTGCTCACCAGCAAGCGAGCAAGTTGATTATTTTCTGGCAAGCAGTGGCAGGATGATTACTGCCGGCTTTGGTGTCTTCCCCTTCTGGGCAGGAGTGCTAAGGACTACATTTTATTTGTATTGAGATGTTTGAAGATAAAGACGAGCATAAGGTGGCCTTTTTCAGAAGTGCCTCAGTGACCAATTCCCCTGTCAATTAAATGCCAAAACACTCCTAATTGCACAGTTGCTCTGGAGCCCTGAGTTCTCCTCAAACTGTGCTTTAGATTTGGACCAGGAAGCTTCAGCCCACACTGCCTGTGTGTTTGTATCCGCCTCCTCTCCACCTGGATGCACGCCTGAATTTTGGTGATATCTTGACACACAGCATGGCCACGGACACATGACACCTCCTGCACCCCAGGCTGCTCGTGGCCCTCCAAGAGGTGCCTTAGAAGACTTCATCTCCTGACACTATCTGTTCCTCACCCCCTGCCAGATCAGACCCTGTCTGCTACACCACTTTGCAGCCTCCCACGGGATGCTTTGCAGGCTTCTTGTTCCATTTGCACGCAGGCTGCGCACAGGGACTGTTTTTGCTGCTTTTCCTACCCTCAGCATGTGCACTTTGTGGCAAGCTGTCCCTGCCTTGCTGTAGGAGATGTCGGCAATCATTCTGCTTTCAAAACCAAACCCCAAATTTCAGAATAAGATGCACATTTGTATTTGTTGTATGCTCCATCAGCCAGTCTGAGATGGTGTGGGAAGTCTTGTTCACACGGTACCTTTAGCTTTTTCCATGTATCAGTAGCTCTTCCAGGATTTGCTCAGCTTTCCCTGCTCTCCTACAGCCATTCCAACTTCTTGCCTTCCCAGCAGCATCCTGGCTCCCCATTGTAGCTTACTGTTCTCTCTGTTCTATAGCTGAGGGCTGCTTTCTAGCACTGCCTCTTCTCTTGGATCAGGATGTTACTTTAATTGCAGTGTATGTGGCTTTGGCAGATTTCAGCATGAAACACAAGACATGACCCCCAGAGAGCTCCTCTAGAACAGATCCGGGAGGCACGGAGGGGAAGAGATGTTTCGCTGACTTGCTGATTTCATGAGACACGATGGTTTTTCATCTGCAGGCAGAGCTGATGAATTGAAGGCACGTAAGGACACTGTCAGGCAGGTCACTGGCAGCTCTTGCAGCTCTTGGGAGAGGCCAGGCTGTTGAAGTTCTCCTCCAGGATAAGCCAGCAGCACCCCTTATGAAGCCCTTCATCCAGTCAGTGATCCTTGGTGTTGAGCCTCCCTGTTAGCCTGATTAACACAGTACCTTTATTACCCAATTCCAGCTTTAGTTATTTTTAAACTCATCTAGTTCTGGCTATATTGGTGGCTGCTGAAGGCAGAGGAGGGAGCTCTGGCCTTGGTCTTGAGGTGCAGCTGCTGGGGATTTGCCTTGTAAATGGTGACTGTGGGGCAGGCACACCTGCTCAGGTCTCTCAAAGTGGAAGAACTCCTGCCAAAGGCTTGCTGTCTTGCTCTTCCCAAACAGGCTTTTTTTCCCAAGATTTCCAGTTTTGTAGAATATTAAATATACATTTTGGGCATCTCTGGAAAAACCCATGCTCCTTCTCCGATTTCCCATGAACTTGGCTTCTTATTTTCAGCTAGTTGTACATCCTGTTGCCTCATGCCAGAGGAGGATGGATTGTATATTCTACTGAACAAAGCTACTTTGCTCCGTCCTGTTTGAATTGGTCAGCCTTGGGTGGGATTGGCCATGCTTGACTTGAAATTACTTGGGAGCTGATCTTTCCGGCCTAAAATAATAATCTAATCACAGTCGGACTGCGCTTCTGAAGGCCTGATGGCCTCCTCTGAGCTGTTGTAGCTACCAATGTCAGGTGGCCTTGGATGCAATAAGGTGTTGTAAATGGAACCATTCAGTCTCAAGTCTCCAAAGTCTTAAATATGGTCATCTAATGCACTACTATTCGTTTTTTTGCTTTATTATTTTTATGAATAACATCCTGAGTGACCTCCAAATGGCCCAAAGAAACCCAACCTTTAGCAAGGACGGAATTATTCTTCATTATAATCCTAAATTTTGGCTTGAAGAGATCTTGGATGTTCAGTTAAGAAGCCTTTGTGCTTACAGCTCATTTTAAAGCTTCTCTTATCTACTGCAAAGGCTGAACTTTATCCTTGAGATACTTTTAGAGCTGTATTGTCTTACCTCAGGAGAACAAAACAATGTGGACATTACTAGCACTCCCTTGCATCTCCTGGTAACGAATCCAGGGGATGAGCTGTTTCCACATAGTTTCCTAGAATAGATGGTGTTAGAATAACTTCAGAAGCCTTAAAAACTCAAGCTGTCACTATCATTTCAGATAATTTTTAACTGTGTGCTGTTCATGGTGCTTTTCCGAAGGGCTCTGTAAGCTGCAGCACACAGAGATTTTTGGTCCTCTGTACATACCTGTGCAAACCACTGCTCTCCTGGGCTGCTCCCCTCTGCAGAGGGTCAGGATCTGGCCCATGATGCATGTGCCCATCTGTAATTCTTACTGGTGCTTAAGCCCACCCTGGACACAGCCAGCATGTACTGTGGATATTCCTGGTGATATATTTTTTTTTTTATTTTTTAAGGAAATGCTGATTGGAAAGTGTTCATTCTTGACTGGAAAGTTTTCATTCCTAATGGGATTTGCAGATGGTCAGTGCTCGCAGCTGCAGGGTGGCATCGTGGCTGGAGAGGGCACATCTGGCAGCAGTGACCCGAAAAGTGCTGCAGGTTGCAGACCTGTCTGCACATGGGGGAATAGTAGGATTTGGGAGGGGGATTAGAGGAATATTCTGGGACATTGCAGGAGTCTGCGGTGGGAAGGGTAAGGCTGCTGGTTCTGGATGCATTGGGTGCTGTGTGCAGGGCTGGGGCAAGTCAGGTGTTGGGTGCAGACATACTGATGGTTCAAACTTTCAAAGCTTTTGAGATCAGCATGGATATAAAATACCCTATAGATGAAAGGCCTGCAAGCTTTATCTCCTTCTCTTCTGCTGAGCCCAACGGCATGTGTAAAATTCGCTTCGGTGGTTAGAAACATCTGCTGTTAAAAGTGATGCTAAATGTATTTGGCTTCCATTTCCAGTCATTGATTCTTTTTATGCCTTTTTCTGCCTAATTAAGAACCTTTTAGTACCTGATATTGTTTCCCCTGAATGTGCTGCTATATCGTAATCAAGTCACTTCTTAATCTTCTCTTTGATAAATTAAAAAGATCAACCTCTGTAATTCTCTCATTTCAGACATTTTCTGCATCCTTAGAATCACTTTTTACAGATCTGGTCTATATCTCCTGCAGCGTTTTACTAATCTCCTTAAAAATGTTGGTGTGGAATCGATGAGGGCTCTGGAAGGAGTCCCTCGGTGCTGGTAGAGGAGATCTGAGCCACCTCCTCACTCCCACCTTCAGCTCCAGGCTTCCCACCAGGAGCGAGCACAGATTTGCCAGGCAGCAGAGACTCATCTTCATCAATATTTAGCTTTTTATCAGAATCTACTCTGTGTTACCAGCGTTAGCCATAATGAGATGAAGACTTTACTAGAGAGATACCTAACCAGCGGTGAATCCTTGGTGTCTCACAGATCAGCCAGGTAACTAGTCCAAAACCCTTTTAGCATGTTCACTATTCATATTTTATAGTGCCTTTTTTTATTTTGTCAGCATGTCATGCATTACTAGGTCAAAACACCTTTTGGACATCAAGGATATTGCTTCTGTGCATTACTAATATCAAATGTACAGAGAATAAGATCGTGTTTGCTGGCCATGACCTATTTTTCCAAAACCCATGTTGACTGGCATATATGCAGGCCCTTCAGTTCTCTGCTGTGTGCATCCAGTGCTCTCTGTCTGTCTGTCTTGAACAGACGTCTGGCTAGCTGTCCCTTTCAGGCCATACCTTTCCCTTTTTGGATATTCAAGCAGAAGACTCTTCCAGTCTTTTAAATTTGCCTCTTAAAAATGAACATCAGCACGCAGCAGTTTTCTTATCTTTTTTAGATGTCTTGGATACAAAATTATTCAGACCTGCCAAATTTAAGTATCTACTGGTAGATGTTGTTGAATGTTCTTCTCAATTGCTAATAACTTGGAAACGCTTCATCCTCATAATGAGTGTTATCCTGTTTATCCCCAAATGTTCGACGACAGTAATTACAGCACGTCTGCCATAGCTGTCTCATTAACAGCTTTACCATCTCCACCCAGAGGTGGGCCCCTGTCTTTTCTAGGATGGCCTTTGTCCCTAGTACCCTTGGATCAATCCTTCCTGCCACTTCCCAAAAGACTTCTTCCTGAAGCTCCTTTGTTTTCATACAGTATAAGCACTTCACAGATTCTTGGTTGACGTTGATGTGCTGAGTTTTGATATTTGCTGATTTTATATTTCTTGCGGAGCCTTCCATTTTGCACAGCAGCCACCTTCACTTTTAGCCGGCCTCATTTGCTCTTCATTGAAACATCAGCTTGATTTCAGAGCTATCAGCTACATCCCCATTTTCTTTGTATTTTCCAGTGTTTCCCCCAGTCACATTTCCTGGGGTGAAGGAGATTAGCATGGCCAGTCTCACATTAGTCAAGAGGGTGCTGATTTACCTCCCTGTGTTTTAGGGTTTAACAATGACTTCAGCGTTCCCCCAAAGTGGGCTGGAACTAAATTTTTCAATAACATTGGATTTTTCCTGTTCTCACTGATAGACGTTTCATTCTGCTAGTTACCAGACTGTTAGCAGTGATGAAGAATTAGTAAGATAAATTACTTTTCTCATTCTTCCTCCTTATTTCTCTACTATATTCTGAGCATCTTCCCCCACATGATGAGTCTGCAGGCAAGCAGAGTATTTAACGGATGGTGATGCAGTCCACTGTTTCATCTGTTTCTGTGTTATATTTGCCCAGATCTCCACCAAATCAAAACTTTCAGGGGTTGGATGAGTAAAGATTTACCCCCAGGCTTTTCTATCCTCCTTCCTCTTCCTCTTTAGTATCTTCCCTCCAGGATCGTTTAAGTTGTCTTTGATCTGTGTAATCCACACATTGGTTGCATCAGTAGAGGCCAGTCAGGCAATTCGTGATAATCCCAACTAAATTTACATTTCAAATGCTTGCTCTGGGAGCTCGCTGCCCCACTGTATTCCCTGCAGCTTTCTTCTGCTCCCCAGGACAGATGTTCCTCAGCAGTTGCTCACCAAGGCACTGAGAGCAGTTGAATGGTTCATACCCCATCTGAAAACCCCCTGGTGTTTTTCTGTATCAGTTGCATAAACCATTTATTTTTGTGGACAGTGCAAAAGCGCTGATGATCATGTTCCTCAGCCTTGAGCTCAGGAAGGTCCTGGTGAGCTTGTCCGTGAGCTCTATGCAGCTTGCATGGCTGTGAGACACAGGGCAGTACCTCCTAGTGCTTGGGGAGCAGTTCTGCATAAGCCTTGGCCAGGGGCAAAGTGGGCCCTGTGCATGGTGCAGGCGCGGGGGGTGAACCAGCAAAGCTGGAGCTGTGAGTTGTTCAATATTCACCAGCAGCACTTGCTTCTTGTTAAAGCTGCCAGACAGTCACAAGCAATCAAGTGAATTCCATCAATATTTTGTTTGATTGTTTGAAAGTTTATGCGGGAGAGTGATAAAGTATTTTTCCTGTTCCAGAAAATAAGCTAAATCTTGTGCCAGGCTGCAATAAATACAGATTATACAAAACTAGGAGCATGGAGCATGTCTTTTGACATGGAACTTGTGGTCATGGTCCCTTAAAATCTAGATGCGAACAGCCCTGACGCAGGTCCAGGAGTATCTCCTCTTCCCCCAATTTCTACCTCACTGGAGGATTGTAAAGTGAGGATAAGGAGATTATGCAGGGGAAGAAGATTTGCATTTCTTGGATACTGGGAACTTTGCAGGGAGAGAGAAGCTGAATAGAAAGGATTGGTTCTCCCTTAATCAGAGCTGATGGGGATGGCGGACAAAGCTGATGGGATTTGGGGAGTCACTTTCCTGAAATAGAATAGTGAGAAGAAATTCCAGGGGGTGTAAAAGCAAAAATAGATTGAAAAATACTAAATAACAAGACCAAGTGCTGTGTCCTGCACTTGGGTTGCAACAATCTCCTGTAACGCTGCAGGCTTGGGGCAGAGTGGCTGGAAGCTGCCCAGTGGGGATTAAGCTGAGCCTTAGTAGTTCATCCCAGAACACTGGGATGAGGAGACAGCTCCTGAAACAATGGAAGGAGGGAAAATCTGCTGCTCATGCGGTGTGTGCTGGACATGCAGCCCCAGGAGAGCACAGGGGCTGGGAGCTGTCAGGTGCTCTTTGTGCAGCAGCCCATGCCAGGCTCTGGGTCCACTCATCTTGGATGCTGCTCCAGTTTTTGGGAATGCTCTGCTCCTTTTTGCCGCCTTAGTTCCTGGTGTCAGAGAAAGCTTTTGCAGGCAGACTCAGTTGTCCTGCTGACTGTGCTATACATTTATAGTTGCATGGCTGCTGAGCATTCTGGGGATTCCTCATATGGGAAAGCTCACAGCTTTCATACAGCCTCTTTAATTAGCTTAATTCAGACATTAACATGTCACAAGAAATGTCTCTCGAGGGAGGAAGTCTTTCTTATCTAGGGAGCATTATATTTTTGCATCCAAAAGTTTGTTGTGGCAAGTGACTACTATTAACTGTTGCCTGCCCAGCAGTGCAGGCACATCATGTGAGTAGGACCTGCTCCCTGATGTCCTGCAATGCCCAAACTTCGGGGTGTGATATCACAACCACCGCACTGATTCCAGAAAGGCCATGGGTACTGGCCCTGGGGAAGCATTGGGCATGTCACTGTGGTACCCATTGGCAGTAGGCAGCATGCTGGCACTGGGGAGTATTGCAATTGTATGTGTGCATTATGGCAGCATCCCTCTGAAGATCTGAACTGGACCTCCTGCCAGCCCTCTGCTCCTCTCTGAGGGGTGCTGGCTGTTTCTGTGCTAGCTCTGGTCACCAAGCAGGAGGAAAAAAAAATGGGTTTTAGGGAGGTGGTGGGCCAGGAGCTCTCAGAAAGGCTCCTCTTCCCCTGGGAGAGGCACAAAATGCACTGCCAGCAGGCAGAGCCTCATGGCTAGCAGGAGCTTTTCAGCAGAAGCCTTGGAAGCAAACCCACTGCTAATTAAAGCTTGTTTTCACACCAATGTGTCATGCTGTGGGTACCTGTGACAGATGGGGTCTGTTTGCCCTGTCAACAGGAGGCTTTTCGCGCAGAATATGGTATCAAAATGGTTTTCAGGGGTACATGGCTTGTTCCTATAGCTATATATGATTTGTTTAGGGGAACCTAAGGGTACACTGGGGCTGTAGCCTGCCCACTGCTCACTGCTAGTGTCATCTTCTTGTCTTGCAGGTAAAAGAATGGTTGTGCTTGAACTGCCAGATGCAGCGAGCACTGGGGATGGATATGACCACTGCTCCTCGCTCCAAGAGCCAGCAGCAGCTGCACTCTCCTTCACCATCCCCCTCCCACTCTCCAGCCAAGCACCCACCGCCCCTGGCTGCAGATAAGTCTCAGACAGACACCCGCACCCTGCCACCTGAGCAACCCAAACCTCAACCCACAACTCCACAAAGGGAACCGCATGCACAAGGCCAGCCAAAACCTCAGGAAGTGGCCAGGTCCTCCCCACAGCATCAGCAAGCCAAGCCTTCATCTTATGAGCAGAGAAAGATGATGGGAGACACAGGGGTGAAGCCAGCTGCTCCGGCCCCTGGCGCTGGAGCACAAGAACAGCCCCAGGAGGGGCTCACAGGGAAGCTCTTCGGCTTTGGGGCATCCCTCCTGACCCAGGCGAGCACGCTCATGTCAGTTCAGCCAGAGGTCCCCCCTCCAAGCCAGGGGTCTCCTGGCAAAGTGCCTCCAAAAATCGTCTTCAGTGATGCCAGCAAAGAAGCTGGTCCCAAAGACCCAGGGGCACAGGGCCGTGCTGGTGCTGCACCAACCATGAAGCCAGGCAAGCTGGAGCAGGGTGTCAAGCCAAAGGAAGTGCCGAAAGCAAGGGTTTCCTGTCCCCTCTGCAAGGCGGAGATCAACGTGGGCTCTGGCGAACCCCCCAACTACAACACCTGCACAACCTGCCAGCAGCAGGTCTGCAACATGTGTGGCTTCAACCCCACGCCTCATCTGGTGGAGGTAAGAGGGCTGGCAGGGGTGGGTGCCTTCTATTCCAAGGGTCAGTGCTCTCTCCTGGCTTAAAGTGGAGAAAAGATAGTGTCACTTCCTTCAAAGGTTTAAAGAAGCCTTTAAGAAGCTGCTGAAGCCAAGTCCTTCCTGGGAAAAGCCCCAGGGCTGGATGCCATGGTCCTCCACCTCTTGACAGAGATGTGGATTTCATATGTGTACAATGATTTCATGCTGGTTTCACATAAGGAGCAGAGCAGAGGGTGGCTGTTGTTCAGGGCACCCCCAACAGTGCACATTGCTCCCCAAAGGTGAGAAATTAGAAACAGGTCATGCAGATACTAGAGTCACCAATAAGCATCCTCCTCCTGCTGCTGTGGATGGATACCTTGTCCAGGCCTGGGATGGGGCTGGTGAAGGATATTCTGTAGCTCCTGCTTCCTCAGATAGTGAGGGTGCAAGGAAAATGGTATGGGTGGGAAAGTGGCAGAACCTCAGCAAGAGGATTTCAAATCAGTTGAGGGTATGCAGTGCCCTTTGGAGTTTGCTGTCCCCTCCAGATGGCTCTGTTGTGCCTGGGTGCAGGGCAGGGGAATGGGCTGAGCATGGGATGCTATCAGCAATGCTGCTTGGATGTGAATTGGCTGGTTGTCTGCTGAGATGGTGTGCAAGGAGAGAATGGAGGTTGAGGTGGTCTGAGGTCCACAGTCTCTCCAGCTGTAGTCCAGGAGATCTCTGGATTGCTTGGATGCTTGCTCAGATTGTCTTCTCAAGCACCAAAAGGCACCTTAAACAACTCTAGCCACCAGTGCCTGGAGAGGAGAGTGGTGCAACTAGGGGTCAATTGAAGCATCCTCCTACCCCTTGCACCTTGTCAGCTATGGAGTGAGATCTTCCAGACCCTTAGAGAAGGTCTTTATTAAAGTCTAGACCCTCATCCCCTCCTCTACAGGTGATTCGAGACCCTTATGAGAGGAGGCCCAGCACTTCTGGGAGTGCTGCATCTCACAGCCAGCAAGAACTAAACTGGTATCATTAGCACATGGAAAAGATAATGGGAACTAGAAATGCCCAGAAGTAGGATCACTAATTTTGGCTCCGTTCTGTGGCAGATAATTACATTTTATGTCCCTAGCTCCTCCCTGCAGTTTCAATTACACATAGTAATTTTCTCCTCTTTGTGAAGCTGCTGCTGTTCATGGTCAGGATGGTGGTGAAGGAGACTTGTTTTCCCGGCGCGGTGGAGTTGTAAACCCATCAGATGGCCATCTCCTCATACATAATGCGGCTCTCAACTGAAATGCTCTGCTCGTTGCTCCTCCCACTGCTTCCTTCCTACCCTGAGTGCTTGGGCAAGAAAAGGTGTTCAGGTGTTTAGGCCCTTGGGCAGGGCTGAAGCCCCTTGTTGGTGTGCCTTTGGACAGTGATGTGTTTCCAGCTTTCAGAAAGTATGAGGGTTGATGAAGTGGCTTTAATGTGCTCTCTCTGGCACCTGTCTGTTAATTAATTAATTAATTAGAGAATTAATTTGGGATTGGGTTGTACCTGATAACACAGTGCCCGCTGCAGGATTCGCGGAAAGGTGACCTCTCACCAGTGCTTGTCTCCAGTGTCGCTGGCTGACACCTGGGATTAAATTTCAGGTTCTGAAGCTCTCAGCTCTTGAGTCAATGCCTTCAGACACCCTTGGTAAACATACCCTTGCACGTATGTCCATCTTAGTGTTTTCTGCTGCAGCTCAGCACTGCGATACTGATGTTCTTTCACAGAGCGAAGACCCACAGTGAGGTCTCACCTGGGCTTTGTGGTGCCTTAGAGTTTGTTTCCCTTTACACAGAATCATTATCCAGCTCAGAATGGATGGGCTGGTTTACGCAATTTATTTTTTTTTTTAGTGTTGAGGAAGAAATGCAATACTTGGGTTGGAGATGTTCTTAACAAAAACTTTCTGAGGAAAGGAAAACGTTGCAAGATCTGTTAACGCAGTTGGCCTTTAGGCTTGCTTGATCTTCAGAGAAAATTGCTCTGTGGTCTGATCCTCTTTATGCCTGCAGCTCACATGAACAAGTCACAAGCCCCAAGATTCACACAAATTACCCAATCTTGCTCTTTGAAGTAGCGAGGCTTGATCCATTAATTGCTTTATGAATTAGGACCTTGAGTGTAAGATGCCCTTGGAAATTGTGTGAAAGCTAATGAGATTTGTGCCTGGCTTTTTTAGGTGCAGAGGAGCACAAGGTGACATGGGCAGCACCCTCTGTACATACTGCCAGGGCAGAGTCCTCACCCCTGGCTTCAAATGGCCTGAGTTGTGTTGGGGGAGGGAGGGAGCATGGGCCACAGTGGCCTGGGTTTTGGAGGAAGGATGGAGTATTGCAGCAAAACAGTGCTATAAGAATGTGTTTCCTGCAAATGAAGTTGTATCATCACTGCAGGCAGTTGAGGCTTTGTCAGTGGGCTGTGGGGGATTATAGTTTCATAGCAAAACCGTGTAACCATCTTGGGAGGGGGAAAAAACCGTAAATGTTTGTGTCCTTGTACAGGACCAGCATTTTTTTTTCTAACTAGGTCATGTCCAGTGCCAGGGAGGCGCTGATGGGACGTGCTGAGGGAGACTGCTCTCCCTGTTTCAGTGCAGACTGTCACGGCTCCGTGGGAAGCATCACTCCAACTGATACTGTCTGGGAGGCTGGATGACCCCAGTAGTATGATGAGAGCCAGAGGGCACACTGGCAGCACCGCTTCCTGGCAACACCAGCTCATTAGTGGTATCACGCATAATGCTGAGGGTCAAGAGCATCCTAACACTCACTAACCCTAGTGCTTTAGCACATGCTGACTTAAAAATTCATCGCAGCTGTTGAGGAATAGTCCCTGCAAGTGACTGAGGTGGATCTTGGAGGGAGCATGTGGCCAGAACAGATTTTTGGGAAGGGGACAGGGAGATATGGAGGATCTGCATTAGAGAGACTCCATGAAATGTACTAGCCTGCCCATGGAGGTGAGACTGTGTTAGGCTGTTGCATGCTGCTGGAAGCAGATCTGCTGTGTGTTGGTGTGTGTTTCTGCCATGTGGATGGGTGACCAGTGGGGCATGACAGGTCCCAACTAGCTGGACACATAGTCAACACTGGGGAGGCAACTGGTCAAACCCCTGGGCTGCTCTCAGCAGTGCTGACTGACAGTGGCTGTTATGAAATGGGGAGAAGAAAATGGAGAGTGAAATGCAGGAAGCAGGGAAGGCTTTTGACCCTCTCTGCAGCCCACTAAAACTTCTGATTTCCCTGGAAAGATCTGTTATATTTACCCATGGTATTTTCATCCCCATCCCACTCCTGATCTAAAGATGGTGTCAGAGGCTTCAGGTCCTTGTCGTCCCCTCCCACCCTCTGCAGCTGCCTGGGGAGGTATCCAAGGAGCTGCCTCCTCCCCAGCACTTCATTCATCTGAGTGCACTCAAACCTACAAAAAGAGAAGAAAATACTGAAAGTGCTTTTTTTTTTTTTTTTTTTTTTTTTTTTTTCCCCCCTCCCTTTTGGACCACTGGGTTTCTTTGTGGGGGTCCCAACCACCCAAAAAAAAAGGGGGCTTTCCCCCCCACGCTTTTTTTTGCCACGCCA
>JANHGN010016051.1:56599-67626 GCA_024605025.1 Megaceryle maxima
GGGGCCCCCCTCCCCCCCACCACTTCTTTCATCTGTTTGCACTCAACCCTACAAAAAAAAAATAAAATCCTGAATGGTCTTTTTTTTTTTTTTTTTTTTTTTTTTTTTTCCCCCTTCCCTGTGGACTCACTGGCTGACTTGTGTGGGTGCCAAGCCACCAAAAGAAAAGGGTGACTTGCACTCCACTCGTTGTCTTTGCAATGCCATGTGCTGAATGCTCGTGTAGTCCATTCCAAGTGAAGGTTGCTCCAAGAGCATCCTGCCTGTGAGCACCACCCCAATGCCTCCAGAGCTCCCATGAGGTCCATCAGAAGGCCTGGCTTTTCTTTGACCCTGAGTCTTGCAGGGCATGGTCAGAAGATGATGATGAGGACTGGGAGCCTAGGGCACATGAAGAGTTCAGGTACAAGCATGGCATTTTGGCAGCACATCTCAGGAGAGGTGTGTGGGCAGTGGTGGTCTGTGGCTCTGGAAGCTGTGGGTGACCAGAAGAGAGAGGAAGCCCAAAATTGTGCCTGTCCCGCCATTCTTTTGCTTGCTTACCATGATACACCTTACCCAACTTTAAATAAGTTGTTTATGTGAATTACCAGAAGTACAGGTGCCTGGAGCTTCCTCCCACCTCATCACACCACCTCCAGGAGCTGGCTCCTGGCAACAGCACCATGAGCTGTTCCCACCAAGTCAGAGCTTTGGGGCTCTCCCAAATTCCCTGCAGCCTCAGCCTGGTGACACGCAGGCAGGAAAGAAGCTTCTGTTGAAGGACAAGAGAGTCCTTGACCATTTCACTGGGGACTGAAGAAATCACACCTGTTTATGGCAGAGTCTGCTCAGGGAGCAAGTGATCTGTCAAGAGCTGGCTTGCAGCGTGATTGCCCTGCTCTTGCACGATGTTCTCCCAGTAACCCTGACTGACCCCAGTTGACTCCAGGGGTTTTGTATTAAGGAACAAATGAACTATGCATGTTGTGTTACTAAATAAACATGGCAGGATTCCCCTTTGCCTAATTAACCAGCCTGAAACAAGAGCGGTGAGAAGTTCTGTTGGAGAATGCTGCAGATCCTGCATTGCAGGCCATGACCTCCAACAGGTGCCTTTTCTTCAGGAGAGTCCTTTTACTGATTTGTGGTACTTGCCACACCACATCCGGATCCTAAAATGGCATTTGTTTTCTTGCTTTCCCTGTGCATTATAAAAAGCATTATTTTTTCATCACACTTGTGTTGTCAGGGGCATGCTGCTGCATCTCTCTGGTCTCAGCAGTCAATGCTGTTAGTTTCCATATTGTCCTAGAATCATAGAATGGTTTGGGTAGGAAGGGACCTTTAAAGGCCATCTATAGTCTGACCCCCCATCAATGGAGCAGGGACATTTGCAACTAGAGCAGGTTTCTCAGAGCCCTGTCCAACCTAACCTGGAATAGTTTCAGGGATGGGGAATTGACCACCTCTCTAGGCAACCTGGGCCAGGGTCTCACAACCCTCAAGGTAAAATATTTATTCTTTCTCCCTGGTCTAAATCTCCCTCTTTTATTTTAAACCTATCACCCCTTGTCCTGTCACAACAAGCCCTGCTAAAACATCTGTCCCCATCTTTCTAACAGGCCCCTCTATGTACTGAAAGGCCACAATAAGGTCTTCCCAGATCCTTCTCTTCTCCAGCCTGGACAACCCCAACACTCACATGCATCATCCTGGATGTGATACCACAAGTCAACAAGATGCAAGAGCAGCATTTGCTTGAGTCCTTTGTGGGACATGTTCCCCTTCTGCTGCTTCCTTTGTACCTAAAAAAGAGTCCATTCACATGGATTTCCTGCAGAGAGCTTGTGAATCACATACCTGTTCCAGAAAGCCCTGGGCCTCTCTTTCTATCACACTTCAAGATCTGATCAGCGAAATTGGGCCCTGAGCAGAACAGCTCCCCAGGGTATGATGCTGCAGGTTCAAGATGCTGATGCCAAGGGTGGGGCCAAGCCTGCCCTACTTGCAGATGCCACCGCAGCAGCTCCTGTGCTTGGCTGCCAGGAGGAATGCCTGCAAGAAAGTGACTTCAATTAGATGGAAAAATTCCACGAGATCAGCTGTTGTGCAGAACAGGGTGTTGCTGCTGGCAGCTAAAGGATGGCTTAGAGATGGGAGGAGGAGGAGGAGAGATTTTGTGCTAGAGTTGTATTGGTGTCAGCACACAGATTTCACCAGAAGAGGAAAAAAGTGAGAAAGGAGGAGTGTCCAGCTTCTGCCTCACCTGTCCATGCTGTAGGTGGGAGCCAGCCCCCGCAAACCCATGTTCGGCTCTCGTGTGCCATTGCCTTCCTGCCCTCTTCCCCAGGATCTGTGCTCTTGCTGGCAGTGTAATTAACTGGTACCTCCTGGCCAAAGAGGATTAGCTGGGTTAAGAGAATGCCTCCAGCTCAGCACTGTCCTGGGGTGGAAATCCTGGTCTGGTGTCCGGGGCCACGCACCACTCCTGGACACCCTTGTCAGCTCCTTCCAGGGGTAAAAGGATAAGAGGTGCCTTAAGAAACACCTGCCTACTGCCCTCCTGCGTGGGGGCAGTGCCTGGGGTGGGGATTCAGCAGCTCACTGCCCTGGAGAGCTCTGCGTCCTTCCTCTGCATGATGCTCTACATGCAAAACCCTTCCTGAAGAACTGCCTGCCTGCGTATGGTGATGGGTTGGGTGGGTGACAGGCAAGGATAGGCAATTAAAATTTATGGGCATTATTTTTCCAGAGGAATCCAGGTCCTCTTACTCCTGCCAGGCTTAGAGGGCCAAAGGCTACAGATGGGCACACTCCACAGCCTCTGATGCAGCAGGAAGCAGATGTTGTCAGTCACCCCTTTGAGGCTGTTTGTCATGAAATCGGGCATCCTGCGCTGACAGCTTGGCAGGGTCCCCAGGGCTCAGCTGGACATTGAGATGGTGGCCGGTCCCCTCTCTGGGGACAGGAGGAGGAGCGAGGTGCCACACTGAAGGGTGGGCAGAAGGTTAGACCCTGGAGTTTCCTGCAGGAGGACTAGGTAGCCAGAGATGTGGGCCACAGAGTGCAACAATCACTGGGTTGTTCCTGAACTTTTGTGCAGAAGTAATGATTTTTTAAAAATAGCCCAACCCCAGGGCTATAAATATTCTGGCCAGTCACATAAACTTGTTGAACCGAGAGCACTGTGTATGACAGTGCAAGATGAAGTTGGCTTCCCCAGCATGAGCCCTCAAATCTCTTTACAGATTGGTAATTAACAGCTCACTGTGACTCAGGAGTTTTCTGTGCTGCTAACCTGCTGTAATTAAGCCGGCTTCTGCCTCTGGGGTGGGCAATGCTGGGCTCCCCAGTGACTCCTCCTGCAAGCATAGGGAGCTAAAGTGGGGCTGGGGGGGGGAGTGGTGATGTTTAATCTGACAGAGTAGTCTGAACTCAATGGAGTCCCCATCAAATGGGTGAGGCACAGCATCCATGGGCATCCCACCTATGCAATTCACATTTCTGTGGCTGTCACAGGTCCTGCTGGCCCTGCTGCTGGTTTGGTTTTTTTTTTCTGCAGAACCCTATTAGATTTATTGGTCAAGAGCTGGCTGAAGATGAGCCAGCACGTGCCCTGGCTTGATTCAGCACTAGTGTGGCTGGCAGGGCTAGGGCGGGGATTGTCCCCCTGGACTGGCCACTGGTGAGGCTTCATGTTGAGTACTGGGTTCAGTTTTGGTCCCCTCACTCCAGGAAGGACACTGAGGTGCTGGAGCATGTCCAGAGAAGGGCAATGAAGCTTGAGAAAGGGTCTGGAGCACAAGTGTTGTCAGGAGTGGCTGAGGGACCTGGAGTTGTTCAGCCTCAAGAAAAGGAGACTCAGTAAACACCTTGCTCTCTAAACTCTCTGAAAGGAGGTTGGAGCCAGGTGAGGATCTGGCTCTTCTCCCAAGTAAGAAGAGATAGGACAAGAGGAAACGGCCTCAAGTTGCACAAAGGAAGGTTGAGGTTGTGTGTTAGGAAACATTTTTTTCCTGAAAGAATTGTCAAGGCCTGACCCAAGCTGCTCAGGGCAGTGGTGGAGTCCCCATCCCTGGAGGGTCTTAAAAGCTGTGGAGATATGTTGAGAGACGTGGTTTAGTGGTGCCCTGGAAGTGCTGGGCTAATGGTTGGAGTTGATGATCTTAAGGGTCTCTTGCAACCCAAATCATTTTATGCTACTTTCATATCTGCTGCAGACTCTTGTCTTCTGCTGGTCATGTCTTTGGAGGTTCTAGGACTACTCCAAATACTGGTCTTCTCCTTACTGAGCCTGCTCTCAGCTTCTGGCCACTTAGAAAATTATCTTAAGAACTGCTCTTCCTATCTTTAATCAGAAAAAAACCCGGAGCTCCAGATTCCTTTCCTTCTTTAGATGCAATTATATTATTAATGGACAAATGTCAGTTGTCTGTGAACCCTGCTGATGAATGCACTGGAGGAAGCCACTGCCCACACCTGCGGATTGTTTTCAATGCTTCATAAAACCAAACTATATATTAAACGGGGTGACAGTGGTTGGGCAAGGTAAGGGATTTCTGTCTTCCTCGCTTCTAAATGAAGATGTAGTTAAAGTGAGTGATGTTCCAGGTGGATTTTCCAGAGCATATTTGCCATGCCCTAGGACTTGGAGCTGCTGCCTGTTGTATTGCTGTGCTCCTGAGCTAGTAAGCTGCCTGGGCCAGCAGTTCCAAGGTGTCATCCTGAGCTCTCTTGCTGGGAGGGCCAACACGTATGTCAAGAATAAAGCCCAAGTGCTCACCATGGAGCAGGCAGTGCAAAGATTTGGGTTTAAGACAGGGAGCCCTTTGGCTTTTAGGGTACTAGTATTGCTGCTGAAAGGACAATGATGCTGATCAATATCTAAAGGGTGGGGGTCAAGAGCATGGGGCCAGAATTTTTCCAGTGACAGGGCAAGGGGCAACAGGCACAAACTGGAACCTAGGAGGTTCCATCTGAACATAATGAAAAAAATCTTTGCTGTGAGGGTGCCAGAGCCTGGCCCAGGCTGCCCAGAGAGATTGTAGAGTCTCTCTCTCCGGAGAGATTCCAAACCTATCTGGACAATGCGATACTGGGCACCCTGCTCTGGGTGACCCTGCTGGAGCATGGGGGTTGGATGAGATGAAACCTAGAGGTCCCTTCCAATCCCTACCATTCTGTAACTCTGCTGTGGGCCAGCTTGTGGTGCTGAAGGTCAGGTGGGTACAAGCACAGATGTGATAGATGATTCTCCACCATAGATATCCCTCTCAACAGCCCATGAGAGTGCAGGCAGCTGCTGTGCCAGGTCTTGGAGCTACCACCTCACTTCCTTGGTCCCACAGCCCCCATGTTCCAGGAGCTGCCTGGGCATGGCAGCCTGCTTCCAACAACCACCCCTCAGTGAACAAGACCCACAAGCCCGTGTTCTACAGGAGGGTGCTGTGGGCAACCCTGCAAGACCCAACTGTCTTGCCATGAATTATAGCAGCATCGCTTGCTGGTATTGCCTGGTTAGGCAGCACTGTGGATTTAGTTCTTCTGTAGTTGATGGTGAGACTTCATCTGTGCAGTATTGATCATGGTGTTTCCTAGAAAGTGCCAAAGAATCATTTGATGAAATGCTTTTTGTCCATATAACACACCAGGTCTTTATGCCAGCTTCTCTCCCCTGATAAGCTTTGATTGCTTTTCAAGCAGATGCTTATTTTGGTAGGTGTTCCAAATCTGCTTCTAAGGGTCTATGGTATTCTGTCCACAAAACTTTCATAGCACAAACTCATCCTTCAGAAACCCACCTGAGCTATCCTCAAGTACACAGAGGGAACTACAACCTTGCAGCAGGGACATGGAGACACACATACAAGGCTATCAGTGCGAGAGGATTTGATATTCTCACGAGTCAGGTGCCATGAATATTAAAATTCATCAGCCTGGGAAGGGACTAAGTAACTTTCTGTCTCCTGACTGAGGTTTCATGATTTGGAGCCACTCTGGGAAAGACAGAGAGAAGATCAATAACTGCCCTAATGTGCCTTGTTGGGGACTTTCTTGACCTTGAGAGGCTTTGAAAAGAGTTACTGTTGTACACATGAAAGGTTGAAGACAGCAAAAATAGAAAAACAGACAAAGTAGAAGCACAGAGAGGAAGCAGGATACGATAAAGCTGCCATATTTTATGGGTATCATAAAGGTTTTTATAAATAAGTGCTGAAGGGCAAAATAACCCAGTTCATTCACAAAATTCAGGTGTACCTTATTCTAGTCTTTGCTCTTCAAATCAGATCTCACAGCTGTGCTGGTGGGGCAGCCCTTGAAGAGCCCTCTGCCTCTTTACTGATTTGAGTGGTGTCACTGATGTCCACTGTACATTGGCTCCACCAACACAAGAGATGCTCATAACTTGTCAGATTAGCCACGCTCACAGGGAATTGATGTAGACCTCAGCGGACACCTTGTTCAGGCATTGAGCTGGCATGGGGGCAAAGTGAGAGGTTCCCATGGTGTCCTAAAGGTGTGCCAGATGCAGTGAAGAGAGGGAGATGCTGGAGGAAGGCAGGGGAAGAGGAGCGTGATGTTACAGGGGTGATTTGGGGTCAGTGGGATAGGGTAGCCTGGACCATCATTCCTGTTCCTGATGCATCTTATATTAAATGATCAGTGGATAAAGAAGCTCAGGAGCAGTCCCCAGAACAGGGACTGGCACCCAACATCAGTAGGTTATTGCCTTTTCTGCCCTGGGAGAGGTGGTGATGGGATTAGAATGATGCTTGGGTGGCCTCCAAATTTGATATTTGCTGTAGGATTACAGAGTACTTCTGTTTTAGGGGCAGTGTTGCTTGGATCACATCTGTGGTGCTGTTTGGTGGGATGACTCATTGGAGGCCAGTAAGATGCAGCAGGACAGTCCAGGGCACTGACTCTTGAATCCAGGCTGCTCAGTGGCATGGGTGGGTTTCTGTGTCATGAGACTTCTCCCTTGCCCACAGCAGGAGCAGCTAGTGTAGATTGAGAACATCTGCCTGTGGTGGACACTGCTCTTACAAAGAAAAGAAGCCTGTGAAGGGGGTCAAGTTGAAGGAGACTTTTGGAGTAGTTTGCTCTGGGCAGCACCATGGGGACTGACAGTGGAGGTGCATGTTCCTGGGTGTCTACCAGCAGCAGAAGGTGAGGCTGGTGGGACTGCATAAATCAGAGTCTTGGTCTGAAGGCGCAGTGGGCAGGGAGAGAAACAGCTCTTTTTCTTGGACATGGTGAGAGGATTTGGCTGTTCATCTCCTGTTCTCACCCCCGGGAGCAGGCACAGATTATCCTGATGTGCTCACAGGCTATTATACAACCTGGAGCTCTCTTCTTTCTTCTTTTTTTTTGTTTTTATAAAATGCCATGTTAGTACTTTATTTATTTGGTAGGAGTGGCTGATACACCAGAAGGCTGTGCTGCCATCCAGCAGGATCTGGACAGACTGGAGAGTTGGGCAAAGGCAAACCTAATGAAGTTTAACAAGGGTAAATGTAGACTCCTACACCTGGGGAGGAGCAACACCATGCACCAGTACAGGTTAGGGGCAGACCTGCTGGAAAGCAGCCCAGAAGGGCCTTGGCATCCTGGTGGACAGTAAGTTTTCCATGGAATGTCAATGTGCCCTTGTAACCAGGGAGGCCAATGGTATCCTGGGGTGAATAAAGAGTGTGTCCAGCAGGTTGAGAGAGGTTCTCCTCCCCCTCTACTCTGTACTGGTGAGACCACATGCAGAGTATTGTGTTCAGTTCTGGGCTCCCCAGTTCAAGAGGGACAGGGAAATACTAGAGATACAAAGAGATACAAAGATGATTAAGGACCTGGAACATCTCTCTGATGAGGAAAGGGTGAGAGCCCTGGGACTGTTTAGCCTGGAAAAGAGGACTGAGAGGGGATCTTACTAATGTTTACAAATACCTGAAAGGTGTGTGTCAAGTAGAAGGGGCCAATCTGTTCTTAGTTGTGCCCTGTGATAGGCCAAGACGTAATGGTAGCAAGGTGAAACACAGAAATTCCACCTCAACATGAGGAAAAACTTCACTGTGAGAGTGACAGAGCACTGGAACAGGCTGCTCGGAGAGGTTGTGGAGTCTCCTTCTCTAGAAACTTTCAAGACCCACCTGGATCTGTTCCTGTGTGGCCTGCCCTGGGTGTTCCTGCGCTGGCAGGGGAGTTGGACTTGATGATCTCCAGAGGTCCCTTCCAAGCCTTACCATCCTATGATTCTGTGATTTGGGAACATGTTGGGACACTTAATCGAGCATTTAAATGGCTTTGTATCACCAACTTTCTGAGTGGATGGAGGGGGAAGCAGCTTTAGGGCCAGGCTGAAGTAGAGATGGTTTTCTAGCTGTGATGGGAGCATCTCAGACTGGCTTTGTTGGTGTTGAACCATCTTTCAAAGCAACATCATTTCTCCTAGTGAACCCAGTGGTGTTTTGCAGTTGTATCCCGTAGTCTTTAGCATCTTTAAAGGTCCATGGAACAAAATTACAGTGAGGAGGGGGACTGATGATGGTGAAGTATGTGGGTGTGCTGGGGAAGAAGCCCATCACTTTAGGAAAAAATTTTTCACCAAAAGAATTGTCAAACTCTGGAACAGGCTGCCCAGGGAAGGGAGATGTGTTGAGTCACCATCCTTGGAGGGATTTAAAAGGTGTGTAGACATGTGCAGCTTAGGGACATGGTTTAGTGGTGGGCTTGGCAGTGTTGGGTTAATAATTGGTCTCGGTGATCTTAAGGGACTTTCCCAGCCTGAATGATTCTATGTTTCTACAAGCTAAAGGTGATGCTGATGATAGTATTACCAGCTGGGTGTGCGTGTGTTGGGAATGGGCATTGCTGGCTTAGGCAGCAATGTCTGTTGACTCCCAGACCACATTGTTGGTAAAGTTTAAGAGCAGGGCAAGCTTGCCCCAAGCTGTGGGCAGTGCAACCTTCTGATGCAGGAGGCATGTTGATACTGTGCTGCTGAAGCAAGCCCAAACCTTCATCAGCCACATGCATGTTGGTGAAGGTTGTGTCCTTCTCCAAGAACCAACAGGATGCAAAAAACAGTTTTATGGTATCTACAGTTCAACTGCTGCAGGGTTTCACTCTGGCTTAATGATGTTTCATGTACCATGTAGTTCAGCATTCAGTCCTTGCCTTGCGCTGGGATGCCCTATTTTCCTGACTCCATGTGTGTTGGGCGAGCCATGCGAGGTGAGGACTGTAAAATGCCATCTTCTGAAAAGTACATTGAATGTTGGAGAAAGCACCACTGGGCAAGGGAAGAAAATCTGTGCAAAGAAATGGCATTATTAGTGTAGTTACAAGTGACTACTCGAGAGTCGGCCAGTTGGGTCTTCATTTTTTTTCTCCATTACATGGCTGTGGGGCTTCGCTGAAGGGATGCAGCCTGATCCTATCAGGGTGGTGGTACTGCCAGGAGGCATGGGATGAAGAGCTGAGCCCTCGCCGTCATCCCTCTCCTTGAGTCTACCTACATTGCACCAGTACATGTTAGGGGTTGACCTGCTAGAAAGCAGTTCTGTGGAGAAGGACCTGAGGGTCCTGGTGGGCAACAGGTCAACACGAGGTAGCAATATGGTCTTGTAGCCAAGAAGGCTGATGGTCTCCTGGGATGCAGTAAGAGTGTGACCATCAGGTCAAGGGAGGTTCTCCTCCCTCTCTACTCTGCCCTAGTGAGGCCACCTCTGGAGTATTGTCTCCAGTTCTGGGCTCCCAAGTTCAAGAGAGACAAGGAGCAACTGGGGAAAGTCCGACAGGTTCTATGAAGATGTTGAGGGGACTTAAGCATCTCTGTGCCAGGGAAAGGCTGAGAGTCCTGGGGCAGTTTAGCTGGAGAAGACTGAGAGGGGATTTGATCAATGCTGATCAATAGTGAGAGGATGAGGCCAGACTCTTTTAAGTGGTGCCCAGTGACAGAACAAGGGGCAACAGTCACAAACTAGAACACAGGTAGTTCCACCTAAACATAAGGAGAAACTTCCCTCTTGTGAGGGTGCTGGAGCCCTGGCACAAGCTGCCCAGAGAGGTTGTGGAATCTCCTCTGGAGAGATTCCAGACCTGCCTGGATGTGATCCTGGGAACCTGCTTTAGCAGAGGGTTTGGACAAGATGATCTCCAGAGGTCCCTTCCAACCCCATCATTCTGTGGTTCTATAAAGTCCAGTCTCCTGTGAAACAGGACCTTTCTTTTGAAAGGAAAGCCTTGTCTAGCTTGTATTGTGGGGGAATTGGGGTTCTGCACTGTCACGGTGCCCCGGACTCAACAGAGCTCTGGTGCAGCATGCCCTACGCTCCTCTCTCTGGGTGATGTGGGCGGCAGCAAGGAGTGAGCAGCATTAGCCAGGGCACTTTAGCCTTTTATTTGAAAAAACAGAACCTCACAGCATGTTAAAAACCAAAGAGCTGAATGGACCAGGGGGTGCAGCAAATGGCTGGCAGCTTCCTCCTCCTCTTCCTGGCCTAGTTCTGGACTGATGAGCTGGGGAAGGTGGATGGTACAAGCCTGCACCAAAAAAGAAATGCAGAAGCTCAATAGAAACTGAAAGCAAGCTCACCCTTTGAAGCACAGGCTCTGAGCCTGTGCAGGTTTCTGAATGGAGACTTTGAGCTGTGTTTCATTCTTGCATTATCTGGGCTGATTTTCAGTCTTGGTGGTACACCTATTAGCATGGCCCATGGCCACCTCACTGCCCTCTGAGTTTCAGCTGTCCTTGCCTCTCGGGGCAGGAATCACTCTTAATGAACAGAGGACTGAGTCGCAGAGGGATAAATGCTGCCTTCTGAGTAATTTACAGACACGAGGGTCAGAAACTGGCTGGAAACACATGATTAAACACCTTTTCGGTTGACTTTTGCTACCTAGTTGAAAGGGAGATATTTCACAGGGTGGTTTGATTTCTGGAGATGTGAGATTGCTGCAGAAGCTGAGTGCCCCCATGGCAGCCCAGGGCAGGGTCTGGTTGGCAAAACCCCAGATGGTAGAAACTGTATTATTTTTATTATTTATTT
>JANHGN010016051.1:76593-102833 GCA_024605025.1 Megaceryle maxima
TTTCTTTTTTCTTCTTTCTTCTTTCTTCTTTCTTCTTTCTTCTTTCTTCTTTCTTCTTTCTTCTTTTTTCTTTTTTCTTTTTTCTTTTTTCTTTTTTCTTTTTTCTTTTTTCTTTTTTCTTTTTTCTTTTTTTTCTTTTTTTCTTTTTTTCTTTCTTCTTTTTTTCTTTCTTTTCTTTTTTCTTTTTTTTTCTTTTTAAGCGCCAAAAATACAGGAGGTTCGTCCTGCTGCAGCAGCTGTCCTAATTTTTGAGATGGTGGAAGATGGGCTGTGATGAGCTGGGGGAGCCTGGCTTGTGGCTGTGGCTGCACAAGGATGCAGGTTCTGAGATTCTCTGGAGGTGGGCTCTGGTAGGAGCCACTCACCCATAGGTGTTTTGTCTGGATGCCAGAGCCAGGGAGATTTATTTTGGGGTCCTTGCCAGATGATCCAAACTGGTTGTCTAACTGGCCCCTTAGCTTTTGAGTCAGTCAATATGACCTTCTTTCCCAGCTCCATGGAATAGAATTATTGAGGTACAATGGTGAAATAACAATATCTAAAAGTAGTCTAAGCTTGACTCTAACACCACAATTCCTAATAACATGGAAAAGTTGAGAGCCTTTTCCTCTAGCCTCTATTAAGGCAAATGTGGAAAGGACCCTTTTGCTGGGAGCCCTAAGGCAGCTCAGGAGATAGCAGAGCAGTCTGCTGCCCCTGTCTGCATGTCAGCACCCCAAAAAACCCACTGGTTTTCTGCAGATCTCCATGTCTGCCACAATAGGGGCTGTCCAGGATGGTGATGCCCTGACCCAGGGGCACAGCTGCTGGTGTTTGCAGGTGGGCAAGAAGCAACAGGTGGTCCAGGCTGTCTGTGCTGGTGCAAACCACATCTGCAGCTCTCCTACAGCCACCAAGGCAGCATTCACCAACCCGGCCATTGGCTGCTGCAGTGGAATAAGCTGGACTTGGCAGGAGCACAGCTATTCCTCGAAGGCTAGTGGAGGGGAGCATTGCTATTACTCATCAGTCCAAGACTTGCAGCTGGAATAATCCTCCACTGGCTCTGCAGTGTGACGAACTGCAGGGTGGGAGTCTGGGAATGCCTTGGGGGAGGTGTTTCTCTGACCCCTGGGCTGAGTCTTGGAGGTCTGGTGCACCCCTGCTGCAACCAGGAGCGGGGAAGAAAAAAAATCCCTGCATGAGGCATGTGCAAGGAGAAGGAGAAAGGAGAGACAAGGGAGGAGGATGCTCCTGGGTGCTGCAGGAACAGGATGGGGTTGAACACTTTGGCACCAGACTGTTGTCCAGCTCCCTGTCTCTGCCTTCTACTCTCCAGGGCACTAGTAAAGAGGATGGGTGGTAGGACAGACACCACTGCTCCTGCTCCAGGTCCTCTCCAGGTAGGTTTGGTGAGGGAGGGAGCATTTGTGGGAGAGAGACTCGGCATCTCCCATGCAGCTGCTGTGGAGCTGGGGCTGGGAGCTAACGCTGCCCATGCCCTGCCCTTCCCTCCCAGCACAGCTGAGGACAGCCCCAGCATTCAGCCATCATGTGCAGCTTCTTCCATATTCTCTTTCTGTCTTTTTTTTTTTCCAACTGGGAGAGGTCCTAGTATAGAGAAGGAAAGGGATGGAGGGAGCAGATGGGAGGCAGAAAACAAGCCCTGCAATGCAAAGCTCATCCCAGCGAGCTCGTTACTGTGTGCTGCTTTTAATCCCATTATTGCAGTGTGAAGGCCACCGGTCCATTGCACACATCTAAAATAGAACTCAGGAGGGACTGTCGGCTCCATCAGCCTGAGAGAGGCCATGGGAACAGATAAGAATAGGTTGATGCTGGAAAACACATGCATGGGTTGCTTAGTGAAATACTATATTTAGCAAGGGATTGAAATAACTGTGGTGGTTATCAGCTGGGCTAGTCTGTGAGCCCTGCTTGCACTAATACTTGCCCAGTTGATGGTAATGGAGTCAATTAGTGCAGAGCAGCTGGTGGCTGAGGAAATGCGGCTGCAGGAGGTCTGCCCCTTGCTGCCTTTCCCTGTGGATGGTCCCAGGAGCCTGTGGCTTTACACCGGGGGAGTGCTGGCTCTTTGGTGCAATGGCCACCCCATGAGCAGTGGGAAGGATGCACAGCAGATCCCTGGGGTAGCCCACTGGCCCCTCTGTCTCCTCCAAAAGAGACTCAGCTTCAGAAACACGACCTGTTCTGCTGAACACTGTTTGAAGTTGTGTTTAGTGCTCCTTTTTTATTTACAGATTTTATAGAGATACATAGATGGCATTTGGGCCTGTATCAGCACTAGTGTGGCCATCAGGACTAGGTCAGGGATCATTCCCCTGGACTGGGCACAGGTGAGGCTGGAGCATGTCCGGAGAAGGGCAATTAATCTGAAGAAGGGTCTAGAACACAAGTGTTGTCAGGAGTGGCTGAGGGACTTGGGGTTGTTTGGCCTGGAGAAAAGGAGGCTCGGGGGTGACCTTCTCACTCTTGACAACTCCCAGAAAGGAGGTTGGAGCCACATGAGGTTGGTCTGTTCTCCCAAATAAGAAGCAATAGGACAAGAGGAAACAGACTGAAATTGTACAAGGGGAGGTTCAGGTTGGACATTAGGAAAGGAAACATTTCTTCCCTGAAGGGGTTGCCAAGGGCTGGCCCAGGCTGCCTAGGGTAGTGGTGGAGTCCCCATCTCTGGAGGGGTTTCAAAGGCATGGAGATGTGGTGCTGAGGGACATGGTTTAGTGGTGCCCTGTTAATGATGGGTTAACAGTTAAACTCGATGATCTGAAAGGTCTCTTCCAACCTAAACTATTCTATGGTTGTATACATGCATGCATAAACTTTCAAAGCAGCATGCATATGCCAGCATAACTGCAGTTAGCAAGCATGAGTGGAGGCAGCTCTGCATCCAGCTCAAGTGGGATTTTGCGGGTGTTTTTAGGGGAAAATAGGTGTGATCAGGGCAATAGCACACCCTGCACATTCTGCCCTGTCCCAGAGGTGGCTATCCCATGGCAATGTGTGAAGAGGTGTGTGTGCACCACCAGCCATGCACAGCCAGCCTTGCCTGTCCCCAGGGCTCTCTCTGCCTGCCCACCACCTCCAGTCCCCCCCCCTCCTGGTGCTGGAACCACCCAAATCCTCTCTGGTCCCTTCCCACCTCAGGCATGAGCATCTCCTGCATTTGCTCCATCTCGCCTCCTGATCTCTGGTGCTTCTGCAGTCACAGCGCACTTCCTCATCCTCATTTCCAAGCCCACCACTACCTCAGCCTCCTAGGAGAGATAAGGGCTAGGGTGGAGGTAAAACCAGGCCCATGATTATTTGCTGATGGCACACGAGGTTCAAAGTGCCCATTGTGAATGGTGCTGAGGTTGGGACCATGATGTGCACCCTGTTCTCTGTAGGTAAGCATTCCAGAGAAGCACTGGGATAGGTCAGCAGCACTCCCCCTCACCTCCTATAACTGCAGCAGCTTGGTGAAGGGGTTTGGCAGAGGCATGTGGTGCCTCCAGCCCTGGGGAGGTGATTTGGAGGGACTCAGGAAAATGGGCTGAAACTGATGGGGAGCAAATGTCAGCCAGCACTGGGCAGCAGCATCCAAAACGAATGGTCTGCCAAGAAAGGCTGCTGGCAGAGCAAGAGGGAAGGGCACAGGAACTCTTAAAGAGAGAAGAACCTGCCGGACAGGCCCCAGGCACTGCCCAAGATGGATCTGAAACAGCCCTGGCATCCAGTGATCAAGCATGACTCAGTCTCTTTCCTTTAAAACTGTGCTAAAAGCCATGCACAGAGCCATGGGGTTCTTAGCACAAGGATGCTGAGTGCTTGGGAGATGGGATCATGCAGTGAAATGCCCCCATTTTTGCTGCAGGAGGGTGTGTAGAAGGTGTCTGGATGTCACGAAACCCAAATGGGAGGTTTCCTGCAAGCAGGACTGAGAGGAGTGCTTGAGAAGTGATTTTATGAGGTTCTTGTTGTTAATTTGGACCTTGATTCAGATACCAGAAGTGTTTTCCGTATTTTCCAGACACCCATCTGTCACAGTGATGAGCACTGTACAGTACTTGTCAGCAAATAAGCGAAATATTCTTGTGAGATTCACCGCATTTAATTCTGGGAGATGAGATCTGGTTTGCGACATACTTATACCTCATGCTGCTTATCTTATTTTGTACAGACTTTTGTCCCGGTATTTTAATAGATACTGTTTAGACTGTGTAAAAAAATATCATAGAGCATAAATAACCAGGCAGAGTCCTAGGGATGATATGCAGGGAGTGGTTTGTGCTGGGATGAAGACCACAGCTGTGCATCTCCCAGAAGCCAAAGAGGTTGCACTGTGGGTCTCAGGTGTGACAGGGACAGTGGGACTGGCAGCCAGGACCTAACCAGAGAAGATGGGAAGTGTCCAGGGAAGCCTCTGGCACAGATGGCTCTGTGTGCAACTGTGAAGCTGAAGTTCACTGGCTCCATTGTTAAAAAAAATCCCACAACAGTGGCACTGGGGGATTCAGCATTTAATTAACTTGCCAAGTAGTAACATTGACCAAAATTACACGAGAAGGCTTCTATTTTAGTTAATTACAGTTTTGTGGTCACCCATTAGTAAATTAAAGCAATTACAGGGTAAAATTCAGCGGAGGTTGGTGAGCATGGCTGTGGCCACCTGCCAGTGGATGCCAGAGCTTGGGAGCAGCTGGGTGCACCCCCAGGCCCCTGACAGACACCAACCCCACACCCTGTCCCCACATATCACCCAGAGGTGTCATGGCAGTGGCCCAGGGACTACACTGTAAGCAGGCTGCTGGAGATGCCCCTTGCCCCCCGGGAGGGAGTGTGGGCAGCCACTGGCACAGCAGTTGTGAGAGCCTGACAGAATTGCGGGTGTATCCTGTGCCTCCCAGCACCACTCGCATGGTGCGCAATGAAAAACTGGGATAGTTGTTACTGCTCGGTTGTGATGCCTTGAACGAAACCACCCACTCTCAGTCACTGTGTAGGGCTGCCCTGCACCCCAGGCTCCATCCTGCCCCTAAAGGCCACAGGAGTTCCCTTTCACTCTCCAGAAACATACTTTTTCCTGATCAGGGACAAGGCTTCCAGGATCTTTAAGCACAGAGACTCAGACAGATGCTGACATGCCTTTGCCATAAGCTCCTTACCCACTCACCACCCCAGAGAGGGGGAACCCTGGCTTCCTGGCCATCCAACCGTTTGGACAAGCAAAGGACTAAATACAGCCTAATTATTATTATCTTCATGGGATCTGGTTAATCTCAAGGGGGATTTACAAGCTGTTAGCAAATCAGCTGGTCGTTGAATGTTTGCATTTTTCTCAGGGGTGGCTTAATCCCGTTGGCTGTGTTAGCTTGGAAATGCCTGTGGCCAAGTTCTACTTATGGGGGAACTGCTCCAGAGCTGATCCCTCAGAGAGGGAGCAGAGGTGCTGCAGGATAATCAAAGGCTGAACTGACAAGGCTGCAGGACAGGGGGAGAGAGACGGACAGGTCACGTCACCAGCAGAGTGTGAGGTGCTGGTGTGGGGATATGATGTCTCAAATGCAGCTTTTTCACTGAGCCTCTGAGTTTGTAGCATCCAGCACCATTATGGGTGTCAGTGCTGGTGTTGGTGGGGCTGCAGAGGTCTCTTAAAGATCATAGTATCATAGAATGGTTTGGATTGGAAGGGACCTTTAAATGTCATCTAGTCCAACTCCCCTGCAGTGAGCAGGGACATCTTCTCCAGACTGAACAATCCCAACTCTCTCAGCCTGTCCTCACAGCAGAGGGGTTCCAGCCCTTGGATCATTTCTGTGGCCTTTTCTGACCCCACTCCAACAGGTCCACGTCTCTCCTATGCTGAGGACTCCAGAGCTGGACACAGTACAGCAGGGGGGGATCTCCCACCAGGAGGCTTCCCCATCCTGTACTGATACTCAGCATTGCCCTGACCCTGATGCAGGACCTTGCACTTGGCCTTGTTGGACCTCATGAGGTTTACACAGGCCCACTTCTCAAGCTTGTCCAGGTCCCTCTAGGTGAATCCCATCCTTCAGGCATGTCAGCCACACCACTCAGCTTGGTGTCATCTGCCAACTTGCTGTGGGTGCACTCAATCCCATGTCCTTGTCACTGATGAAGATATTAAACAGCTCCAGTCCTGATACAGAGCCCTGAGGGATACCAGGGGCTCTCCCTGGTGATCTGGACTGAGAGCTTAGAAAGGTTTGCCAGAGATGTTCACTGCAGCAAGTGCTGGGATGCAGTGGCAAATGCTGCTCTGTATGCTGCCCTGTGGTCTGCTCTCACAGAGTACACACAGCTCTGTGCAGCACTGGCTGCTGATGGGGCTGCAGGATCTCCCACAGCTTGGGGGAAATTCATTTACCCCTTCACTGGTTTCCTGCCATCCGAGGCTTTAACCACATAGTGATTTTCCTTGGGGGTTCAGACTGAAGCACAGGCTATGGGGCTGTCAGCAGGGTCTCCCCAGCATGAGAAACCCCAGAGGTTCCAAAAGAAAACCCAGGAAGAGAAAATGCAAACTCAGTATATGCTAGTCTCTCATCTTGGGCATCTCTAGCAGCTTGGCCAGCACCTATCATGTCCGGCAAAGGCTGAGGGCCACCTCTGCCTGCAAGCTTCCATGGTTTCTGCCTTCCCCCTGTAACAATGCGCCTGCCTGCCTGCTGTGAAAGGCAAGGGGCATTTCAGAGTGGAGCTCCACAATCTTTCTGGCAGGGCTATTTTTACTGGTGATTGTTCCTTTGTCCACTTCCCAGTGCAGTCCCATGAAGAGTCGAGCTGTCACATCTGTGAGAGCAGGATGGTGGAGTGAGCTGCTCAAACTGGGGCAGCTGCCAGGAGGAATGGCTGTGGAGACACATCTGGGAAGAACTTGAGGGAAGGGGCTCAGACTAATCTGTGAAGCCATCAGATCCCCATGGCACAGATCAATTCTTGTCTTGGAGGACCCCTAAGTCTCATCCTGATGAGATGACACCAGCTTTGCACCATGGTGGTGTCCCTTGCCTTCATGGACTCAGGGAGGTGCTGGTGAGGGAGTGTGGGGTCTCCAGTCCAGCCTCCCACATAGACCATCACAGCCACCAACACAAGGGACTTTGTCTAGTGAAGTCTTGAACCCCCTCTGTAGATGGAGACCCCATGGTGACTATCCTTGGCTGAGCAAAGGGGCTTTTCCTAATGTCAACCCTGAGCCTCTGCTCTGCAAAGCACATACATCTGTATCCAGGCAAACCTAAACAAAAGGAGTGTACTGAGGCTACACCTTTTGAGAGGCTACACCTTTGGGAGGCTACACCTTTTGGAGGGTGTCCTGCCATGGTGGTTGTCCCATCAGGGCCCTGGCCAGAGTGCATGTGACTCCTGCCTCTCCACGGGCACAAAATCCCTCTTTGGATGGGATATGAATGGCACTCAGCATCCTCAGTTGGCATCTGGTGGCCAGCATTGGCTTTCCATGGTCATCTTTGGCTTGAATTTTGCCCTGGAGGGGCAAAAGCAGCTGTGCCCATCCCCTCATCCAGAGCTTCCCAGCCACCATGGTCTGTCAGGATGGGACATCATAACCACAGCCAGTGTCCAATTCAGGGCCTGGATGGGGCAAGCTGGGTAGTAAAAGGTGGGCTGATCTTCTCCAGTTCCCATGGGACCAAGCTGGGAGCTGAGCTGAGCCCTGCCCTGGCTCAGCCAGCCTGTCCCCCTCACTGCTGGCATCAGGCAGGGAGCTCTGGTGAAGAAAAGATGGGATTTCTGAGAGAAAAATGAAAGGGCGCGTATTTCCATGAGGCAGGGATTCAACTTGTGTCATGCAATCACATTTCCTTCTGCAGCCTGCAATAATTACACCACAGAGCAGGGTGACCATATCTGATTCAGAGGTGCAGGGATGAGAGCAAGTTCCGAAATAAAAGAAGACAAATGCAATCATTAAGATACAATAGGCTGCACTTGCCCCTTAATTAGACTTTCTCTTTGATTAAGCACTAATTAAGTATTACTGTGCTGAAAGGGATTTTCTTTTTATGGCCCTCCGAAGCCCTAATGTATTCTTAGAATGTTTGTGTGAGGAGCAGGGGGTGGTGGGGGTAGGAGGGAGGCTGTTGGACGCCTGCCCCTTCCCTGCAGGAGCATCCTTCCTGCCCCCCTGCTCCCCAGAGAGCACGGGCTGGATGGCTGCTCCTGACCCAGATCTCTGTGTGAGCCAAGAAGTGTCCAGGAAGAAGCCCGCTGCTACTGGCCACCACCAGCTGGGAAGCATCTCCAGCACCTTGTCAAAATGTGGGGAATCCTGGGTGTGGGATGCCGGTGCCAAGCCAGTTCTGCTGTTGGCATTCCATAGGTGTGGGGTTTAGAGTTGTAGAATAGAATCATTTAAGTTGGAAAAGGCCCTTAATCACATCAAGTCCAACTGTTAACCCATCACTGCCAGAGCACCACTAAACCATGTCCCTCAGCACCACATCTACATGGCTTTGAAACCTCTTCAGTGATAGGGACTCCCCCACTGCCCTGGGCAGCCTGGGCCAGGCCTTAACAACCCTTTCAGGGAAGAAATGTTTCCTAAAACCAAACCTAAACCTCTCCTGATGCAACTTGAGTCTGTTGCCTCAAGGCCATTTTAGTGACCCTTATCTTCATGGGGACCATGGCCTCTGTGCCCCAGGAGATGTGGCTGGCTTGCAGCTCCAGTCCCAGGCTGGTCCAGCTGAAGACCAAGACCACCTCTCCAACAGTGTGACAGCTCCTCTGGGGAGAACCACTCCCCAAGGCTGTCCACTCCAAGGTTTGGGAGCAACAGAGGAATATGGGGAAAAGGACTTGGAGCACATCTGGCTGTTAGCAGCAAAGCTGAAAAGATTTCATATGATGAAACATCAAGAAGAAAAGAAATGTCAGGTGCCTATTCCTGGACATTCCTGTGTGGGTAAAAATAGACCTTGGATGACCCAGGGAGGGGAAAGTGCTTCTGATCTCTTAATGCAGAGCCCCTGCCGTAGCCCTGTAGGCTCTCTGCCACTCATGGCCCTGCTTGCAAGCTGCTTTTTCCAGGCCATAAAATGCTGGCTCTTGCTGAGAATTTCACTAGACAAGATTGTCTTGTTCTTTCCTCACACAGCATGTACTTTGGGTAATATCTTTGGCAAAATTTTGCATATTTGTGTACCCAGTATTTTCTGATAACCTAGAAAAAAGATCCCTAAGTATTATGATTATGCTACTAAACCTTCATTGTAGCAAGGAAAACAAATCAGATTGAGAGAAGCTACATGGAGCCCGAGAGGCGTTAAGCTACAGTAGTAATCTGCCTTCGTTGTTTAATTTCTTTTGAAACCAAAATACTGGCAAGACAGGAGATGAAAAGAGCTGGTGATGCTGAGGTGGTGTGGGGGAGTGTGAATTCCCTGTGTCGGGATGATGTGTCCCATCAGCCAAAGGGTAAGGTCCCTGCTGGGACAAAGCTCCCAGAGTTTGAACAGAACTTCACCTTTCTCTGTTTTGCAGAAGAACGAATGGCTGTGCTTGAACTGCCAAACTCAACGGCTTCTCGAAGGCAGCCTCGGTGACCCTGCTCCTATGCCGATGCCTACCCCAAAGCAAACGCCCACCAGCTCCCCACAGCACCGGCCACCAGTTGCCAGCCAGCAGCAGAGAACACCCACACTGGCACGCACCGAGCTGGTGGCACCACCCCAGCGGCAGCCCTCACCTGTGAGGACCCCCCAGGCTGCCAAGCAGAGCAAGACCCAAAGCCCTGCCCCGGCCCTGGCTGAGAAGAAGACCACAGCACCGGCAGAGGAAAGGCTGCTGCCCAAAGCTGCCCCAGAGCCTTCCAGAGCTCCTGAGAGCACCGCACCAAAGGGGAAGAGTGTGATCCCAAAACAGGAGGTGGAGAGCAAGGAGAGCCGGGCACCCCCCGAGACACCACAGGTGAAGGAGCAGGAGGTGAGCTCTTGGGATGCATCCCGCTCTGAGCATCCCTGGGGACAGCATCCTGCTCAGGGCTGGTGCGGTGCTGAGCCATGCCTCTGCCAGCAGCTGTGTTCAGAAAGAGGGGTGTTATTCTGAGTCAGAGCAGAAACCATGTGGTTGAGGCCCTTTGCCTCAGGAAGTGGCCTTTTGGGAAAGGGTGAGCTCAAACCACTGCTGCCTCAGCATGTCCAAACCACCCAGGGCCTCCTCAGGCTCTAGATGAGCACACTGGTATTTTCCTCCTCTTTGTCATGATCATATACATTGGGGCGTAATGCAATTGTTCAGGTCAGCTCTTGCCTTTGGATTTGTTTTAAAATAATATAAGGGCAATTTAATTTGTTGTTAAACAGAAAATTCGTTTCACAAGGTCACGCGTTGCAGGAGTGGGTGTTTTTCAAGCTCCTCATCCCACCTTTTTTAAAATTCAGTACAATTTGGGGAAACATTTGGTTGCCCAGAGAGGTGGTAGAAGCCCTACCCCTGGAAATATCCCAGGTCAGGTTGGATGGGATCTGAGCAACCCACTCTATTTGCAGATGTCCCTGCTCTCTGCAGAGGGGCTGTATGAGATGACCTTTAATGGTCCCTTCCAACCCAAAACATTCTACAATTCTATGATGGTAAGGGGCAAGCAGGGGGAGCAGCTCCGGAGCCATGTGGGTCTGACACTGTGCTCTCCCTTGCTTGCAGGATGGGAGCAAGCCTTACCCCCCAGACCTATCCCGCAGCCCCCAGAGCCTGAGCGACACCGGCTATTCCTCTGACGGCATCTCCAGCTCACAGAGCGAGATCACCGGCCTGGTGCAGCAGGAGGAAGAGAAGCTGAGTGGCACCGGGCTGGCCGGGCAGAGCCCCCCCAGCCCCTCTGAGCTCACCAAGCTGGAGAGCAGCATGCGGCCCCTCCTGGAAGGACGGGGAGCCCCACCAGAGCCTGCTGAGCACAGCAAGGGTGGCCCAGAGCCACGGGAAGAGCAGGAGCAACGGCAGCGGCCACGGTATCTCTCCATTACCCCTGAATCCTTTGACTCAGATGAAGAGCTGGAGGACATCCTGGAGGAGGATGAGGACTTGATGGAATGGGAGAACCAGCGGGAGCGGCGGGAGAGTGCAGAGTCCTCGGATGAGTTCGGCAGCAAGCTACGGCATGACTATGTGGAGGACAGCAGTGAGGGGGGCTTCTCCCCGGTGCCTCCCCGGCCCAAGGGCCGGGAGGCAGAGACGAGCGATGAGGAGTTCATGCGAAGGCAGATCCTGGAAATGAGTGCAGAGGAGGACAACCTTGAGGAGGAGGAGGAAAGCTATGGGCACACCACGTACGGTGTCCCCAAAGCTGGGCAGAAGGCCGAGGCAGAGAAGGGCAAAGAGCTGGCATCAGCCAAGCGGCACCTGCCGCACAGCTCCAGCAGCCTGTATAAGGAGGAGAGAAAGGAGATAGAGGCAGTGGAGGGCGATGATTTGAGCACAGCCCAGGGCGGACTGCGGCGCTTCAAGACTATCGAGCTTAACAGCACAACCGGCTACGGCCGGGAGGTGGAGATGGGCCAGGAGGCAGACAGCAGCCTGGACCGGGAGCCTGAGCTGGAGATGGAGAGCCTGACCGGCTCTCCCGAGGAGCGCTCCCGGGGCGAGTACTCCTCCACCCTGCCAGCCACAACACCCAGCTACACCTCAGGCACCTCGCCCACCTCCATCTCCTCCCTGGAGGAGGACAGTGACAGCAGCCCCAGCCGCCGGCAGCGGCTGGAGGAGGTGAAGCAGCAGAGGAAGGCTCGCCACCGCTCACATGGCCCCTTGCTTCCCACCATCGAGGACTCGTCTGAGGAGGAAGAACTGCGGGAGGAAGAGGAGCTGCTGCGGGAGCAGGAGAAGATGCGGGAAGTGGAGCAGCAGCGCATCCGGAGCACAGTGCGCAAGACCAAGCGTGACAAGGAGGAGCTTAGAGCCCAGCGGAGGAGGGAGCGCTCCAAAACCCCCCCCAGCAACCTCTCCCCCATCGAGGATGCCTCCCCCACAGAGGAGCTGCGGCAGGCGGCGGAGATGGAGGAGCTGCACCGCTCCTCCTGCTCCGAGTACTCGCCCTCCATTGACTCGGAGGCTGAGAGCTTTGATGCTGTGACCTCCAAGCTATACAAGTCAGGCAGTGAGTACAACCTGCCCACTTTCATGTCTCTGTACTCCCCGACAGAGAAGGGGGAGAGTGGCCCCAGCCAGCCCACCAGCAAGCCCCTCAAGAGCGCCGAGGAAGCCTACGAGGAGATGATGAGGAAGGCAGAGATGATGCAGAAGCAGCAGGTGCAGCAGGCCCAGCCGGCTGTTTCCTACAGCAGCGCCTACCAGCAGGTCAGCTACCGCAGCACTGAGAGCCAGAATGGCTTTGAGTACCAGTTTTCTGAAGAGTACCGGTACGACGGCAGCCCCACACACCCCTCCCAGCCCAGCTACCCCAGCGCCCTGCCAAAGGCAGGGGCTGTGTACGAGGAGATCCTGCAGACCTCACAGAACATCTCCAGGATGCACCAGTCCTCCTTTGACCTGACTTTTGAACAGGGTGAGAAGGTGACGGGGCAGGAGGAGGTGTACCAGGAGAAGCACTTCCTCAATGCTGAGAGCGCCTATGCTGACCTGATGAAGCAGAATGGTGGCCCACTCACCCCTGGCACCAGCCCCACCCAGCTCTCTGCTCCTGTCTCCTTTGCCACCTCTGATGGAAGCATGGGCAAGGCCATTCCCGACGTCCGGGTCACCCAGCATTTTGCAAAAGAGGGGCAAGATCTAGCCAAGCTCCAGAGTGTCCCAGTAGCACCCAGTCCAGTGTCCAAGGCTGCCACCACTCCTTATGCCTATGGCAAAGGTACCAGTGCAGTGACAACATCAGCAGGCGGCCCTGGGAGTGCGCTGCGGAGCTACAGCTCCCCAGCTCCGGAGGCCCCATCCATAGCCAGCAGAAGCTACAGTCCAATGAAGAGCACCATCAGCTATGGCTCACAGACAGAGGACACCAGCAGAAGCAAGGTGGAGATCAGCGTGCAGACAGCCAGGGAGAAGCTCCCAGCCACAAGCGACAGCAAGCCCCCAGTGCCCAAGACGTACCCCTTCTTCAAGAGCTCCAGCCCTCCACTCTCACCTACCTCCCCCACACAGAGTCCCACCCGCACTGCAAAGGCCACAGCAGAGTTTTCCACACAGACACAGAGCCCCCTCCTTCCCTACGAGGGTCCCACCGCCACTACTGCTGGCCCTGTTGCCTCTTCTCCCATGGTGGCTCAGGGGACACAGACGCCACACCAGGCAGGTTCGCCACGCCTCACCCGCCAGGCCTCCTCACAGGATGCCCCCTTCATGGTGATCACGCTGGCTGCTGATGCAGCCAGTCAAACCAAGCCAGTCAGCTCCAGCTCCTCAACATCCCCCATCTCATCCCCCACCAAGCCAAGCCGGCAGCTGCCAGCACACGGCTACAGCCAGGCAGTGGAGCCAGAGCAGCCACCAGGTGCCTACATCAGGGCACAGACAGTGAAGGAGCATGCACAGAAGGCACCTGCCGTGACTTCAGCCGCTGATGGCATCACAGGGCTGTACAGCTGGGGAGCACTCCCCACGGAAAACATCTCCCTCTGCCGCATCTCCTCCATCCCTGGCACATCCCGGGTCGAGCCAGGGCCCAAGATTCCAACCACCAATGCTGTGGACTTACGGACTGCGCTGAAGTCCGCCCCCATCATCATAACAGACCAAGGCATGGATCTCACCTCCTTGGCCACTGAGGCCAGGAAGTACTGCCTGACCTTGGACCACATCCCGAGCCGGCAGTCCACGGCCATCCAGCCCTTGATCATCAACCTCAATGCCCAGGAGCAGCCCCACGCCATCATTGCAGCAGCCAGCACTGCTGGCTTGGCCATTGCCTCCCCCATGCTCCTCTCACAGCCCAAGCAGCCCATGGTCTACGGAGACCCTTTCCAGAGCCGGGTGGACTTTGGGCAGGGGACCGGGAGCCCAGTGTGCTTGGCGCAGGTGAAGCAGGTGGAGCAGGGTGTCCAAACAGCTGCTGTCAGATCCAGCGGGGCAGCCAGTGCCAAGCCTGAGCCTGCCACTGCCCCCCAGACCAAATTTGCAAGGTACAGCTTGCCAGGCCAGATGGTGAAGAAGGACATGCTCATTGCACAGACCGGCGGGGTGCAGAACATCAGCCCTGTCCCACAGCCCTTCCCACCAGAGCCAAGCTCAGAGCTGTATCGTGCGGTGCCAGTGGAGCTGAAGAGCCAGAGCCCTCTCCTGGCACTGGGTGGCAAAAAGTCCCAGGTGATGATGGTGCAGGTGGAGGAGGCAACAGCTGGCCCAGTGACCAAAGTACTGAAGGAAGAGCCACCAACCAATGTGCTGGACCTCACAGGCATGAAGCCGGAGAGCCAGGTGGCCTGCTGTGACATGGTCTACAAGTTCCCCTTTGGTGGCAGCTGCACCGGCGCTTTCAACCCCACCTCCAAGATGCCAGAGAAGAAAGCTGGGGAGGCAGCTGTGCCCAGACGGAAAGCCAGTGGGCCCCTCTATGGCAGCAAAGAGACAGAGCTGCCAGAGACCTTCCCATACCGGGAGCAGCCAACCCCAGCACCTGCGCTCTATGAGGAGCAGAAGTTTTACCCCTCCGGCACCTTTGGCCGCCTCTACTCCTCCATGTCTGACACAAACCTCTCTGAAATTGGGATGAGCTACTACCCCACAAAGGGGGATCAGCCCTTCCCTTCTCCAGCAGGCGATGCTGCTGTGGACCTCAGCACCATGAAGCACTCGTACAGTGTGGGTTTCGCCGAGGGGGGTTACCTGGGACAGGGTCTGCAGTATGGCTCCTTCTCTGACCTCCGCCAGCCGGCAGAGATGCTGGGCCACCCACTCCCCATGCGGAGGTATAGCTCTGTCTCCAACATCTACTCTGACTACCGCTTCTCGCCCCGGGGAGACCTGGCCAGTTTCCAGGAGTCCAGCCTTGCCCACTACAGTGCCACCACAGCGCGTGAGATCAGCCGCATGTGTGCTGCCCTCAACTCCATGGACCAGTACGGGGGCCGGCACACCAATGGCCCCGACCTGTTGCCCTATGGTTCTGGTGCTGGGCCAGGGGGTGCAGGGGGGCTGGCAGCTCAGCAGCAGGGCCCCGCACCCCCAAAACCCAGCGGGATGTACAACCCCACCTTCCCTGAGGGGCGGCAGGGCTTCAGCAGCCTGGCACAGTACAATGTCCCGGGCATCCGCTTGGGTGCTGTCCGGCAGATGTTCCCTTCCACTGCCACCGTGCGAGCTGCTGATGGCATGATCTACTCCACCATCAACACGCCTATTGCCTCCACGCTTCCCATCACCACCCAGCCAGCCTCAGTGCTGCGTCCCATGTTGCGCGGGCTCTACAGGCCCTACGGCCCGGGTGGTGTTGCCACTGTCCCGCTAGCCAGCCTGGCCAGGCTGCCCATTGTCAGCCCGCGTGTCCCGCTGGCAGCACAGGGCCATTACCGCTACACAGCCCCCAGCCGGCCAACCCCAGCAGCCTCGCTGATGGAGACACCAGTCTACCTGGGCAAGCCTGTCAGCACAACACCAGCAGCAGCAGCAGGTGCTGGTCCTGCTGCCAAAGCCCCTGTTACACCTGCTGGTGGCTTGCAGAGAGTGGAGCTGGCAGGGTCTGCTCCCTGTGCAGAGGGGCCAGTGGCACCGGCAGCACCAGCAGTACCAGCAGCTGGCAAAGAGGGCGGGCAGGTGGCTGCGATGCCCAAGCCATCAGTGGATGGGGCTCAGCGGGAGGAGCGGGAGCGGGAAGAGGAACGGCAGCGCAAGCAGCAGGAGCATGTGCTGCAGCTGGAGCGGGAGCGTGTGGAGCTGGAGAAGCTGCGGCAGCTGAGGCTGCAGGAGGAGCTGGAGCGTGAGCGTGCTGAGCTGCAACGGCACCGGGAGAAGGAGCAGCTGCTGGTGCAGCGGGAGCTGCAAGAGCTGCAGTGCATCAAGCAGCAGGTGCTGCAGCAGCAGCAGGAGGAGCGACATGCACAATTGGCCCTGCAGCGGGAGCAGCTTGCCCAGCAGCGCCTCCAGCTCGAGCACATTCACCAGCTCCAGCACCAGCTCCAGCAGCAGCTGGAGGAGCAGAAGCGGCAGAAGAATATCTTCCCTGAGCCTGCCGCCCGCCTGCCTGAAGGGCCCACCGAGGTGCCACGGGGCCTGCCGCACAATGGGCAAGCATGGCCACTGCCAGGCCAAGTGCCACCAGAGGGGTCCGCTGGCCCTCGCTACCCTGTGCCGCAGCGGCCACTCAGCAGCTCAGCCTCAGACATGTCACTCCAGGCCGAGGAGTCCTGGGAGCCTGGCCGGGGGATCAAGAAGAGGAACTCAATGCCACGGCTTCGGGATGCCTACGAGAAGGAGGTGTCGCGGGAGGCCTTTGCAGCAAGGAAGACAGCGGACAGCAGCGTGCAGACAGATGAGGAGGATGGCGAGGAGCGGTACCTGCTGTCACGGAGGCGGCGGGCGCGGCGCAGCACTGACTGCAGCGTGCAGACAGATGAGGAAGATAGTGGGGGGTGGGAGCAGCCTGTGCGCCGCCGACGCTCCCGGCCCTCACGGCACGCTGATTCTGGCACTGAGGGCAAGGCAGAGGGGACGGCCCGTGGCACAGCCAGTGTGGGCATCCAGACCATCAGTGACTGCTCAGTGCAAACAGAGCCTGACCAGCTCCTCCGCGTTTCACCCTCCATCCACATAACCGCCCATGACCCCCGGGTGGAGATAGTGAAATACATCTCAGCCCCAGAGAAGACTCAGCGAGGCGAGAGCCTGGCCTGCCAGACAGAGCCAGAGCCAGCCCCCCAGCCCGGTGTCGTGGTCCCCCAGCTGACAGTGCCCACAACGATCCCACCCTACTCTACCAACATCCAGATGGTGAGCACAGGACCCCTGGATCCTCACACTGTCCGACAGCAGACCCTGGCCAAATTTGAGAAGAAGAAGCCAGATCCCCTGGAAATTGGCTACCAGTCCCATCTGCCAACCGAGTCCCTCTCCCAGATGGTGACCCGCCAGCCACCCCGCTCTCCCCAGGTCCTCTACTCACCTGTCTCCCCACTGTCCCCCCACCGCCTCCTTGAATCCTCATTCGCCACTAGCGAGCGGCTGAACAAGGCTCACGTTCCCCCCCAGAAGCACTTCACTGCCGACTCAGCTCAGCGCCAGCAGACGCTGCCACGCCCCATCAAGACCATGCAGCGCTCCCTCTCTGACCCCAAGCCCATCAGCCCCACCGCCGAGGATGCCAGCAAGGACAGGTTCTCCCTCTACCAGCACCCACTGCTCCCTGGCACCCAGGTGCGTCAGCGCGGGGAACAACCTTTCCCTCAGGGAACCTCCCCAGGAGGTGCCTTGGGACATTTCAGTTTCATTAGTGCTGCAGCAATTAATATTTTAAAAGGCTGGCTTCCTGCGGCAGCTGACAGCAGCTGGTGAGCGCAGACGTGTGCACTGAAGCTGGCAGCTGGAGGGAGGCCCTGGAGCTCCACTGGCTACAGGAGCTGCTGCTGGGTGGTAGGATCAGGGCCATCCCTTGTCCCAGCCGGGTCCCACTCCTCTCCTGAGGAGCAGCCACTGCACACAGCTCCGTATCAGTTAGCAGCACACAACACACACCAAGGTTGCTTTGGGCCAATGAGTGCCCCAGCAAAGAGCCCCGGGGCAATTCCCAGGGCAGCAGCAGCCCCCAGCTGCTCCCTCAGGGCACCACTGCCAAGTGCTTGAGGACAGAAAGGCATTTTTGTGGCACGCAGCCGGCCTGGCACTTGGCTGGCTGCCACCCCCGGTAATTACTCACGGAAAGCACCCTGCCTGTTACTTCCATCCTATTTATTGCACTTTTACATAAATGCCGTGTTCCTTGGTATGTGGGAGAACATACGCACAGCAGCCACCTTGCTGCAACTCCAGGGCACAGGTGGAACTCTGTGATGCTTGGGATAAGGAGAGGGAGGACGTGGGGGGACACCAACCTGTAGTCCTGACCAGATGTCCCTTGACTTTGCAGGTGGTGGGGCTGCAGTCAAGCCCACTGGCACGCAAGGTGAAGCGGACACTGCCCAGCCCACCGCCCGAGGAGCCCCACATCCCCCTGGCCAGCCCAGCCACCTCCCAGCTCTACCTGAGTAGCCTGGCCACCAAGGCCACCACACCAGTAACCAAGGCCAGCTTGCTGAAGGAACTGGATCGTGACCTGAGGCTGGTGGAGCATGAAGCCACCAAGCTGCGGAAGAAGCAAGCAGAGCTGGATGAGGAGGAGAAGGAGATTGACGCCAAGCTGAAGTACCTGGAGCTGGGCATCACCCAGCGCAAGGAGTCACTGCTGAAGGAACGGGGGGGGCAGCGGGACCACCCCTACTTGCGCTGCCCTGGGGACCACCGTGACTACCTGTCCGACAGTGAGCTGCACAGCCTGCGCCTTGCCGCCTATGATGGCACCGACCTGCGCCCCACGCCCACTGGGCAGTACCCTGACTTCGCCACTGCCACTGCCTCCTACACCACCTACCCCTACCCAGCCCCGCAGGGCCCTGCTGCCTTCCCACCAGCACGCCTGCAGCCCACCCAGTACCCCACAGCCAGCACCACACAGGATGACTTGTCAGCAGCCCCGCTTCCTGCCTTCGCCTCACCCGGAGCCTTCCCAGCCCCAGGTACCACATACACAGAGCTGGCCACCCCAGGCCAGCCAGGCTTCCAGCCCCAAAACCCCTACCAAGCTCCAAGCGCCTTCGCTGGGGCAGCCACTGTGCCGGCAGCACAACCCACCCTCTTCCAGAGCCCAGCAGACATAGCTGGCGGGCACCAGAAGCCACGACAGACCTCTCTGGCCGACCTGGAGCAGAAGATCCCTACCAACTATGAGGTCATTGGTGCAGCCACTAGCTCCTCCACTGTTCCTGATGTCACCTTCAGCACCGCATCGGCAAGCAGCAGCTACGAGCAGTACAAAGTCCCCGAAGCCCGGCTGGCTGATAGAGCCAGTGCAGCACAGGGCCCCTCAGCCAGTTTCTCTTCTGAGTCCCTCTACACCAGCCTGGAGCAGAACATCCCTCGTAACTATGTGATGATTGAGGATATCAGCGAACTCACCAAGGAGAGCCCGGCAGTGGAGGGGCAGAAAGTGGAGCCAGTGGGCACGGTCACTGACAGCCGTCATGCCAGAGAGAAGAGCGACCTGGGGGATACTGAGAGCTCCAGCCGGCCTTGCTGCTACACCAAAGCTGAGGAGGAGTCTGAGGAGGACATCTATGATCACCATGGCCCTGACTATAGAGGGAAGAACAGCTACCACCGGGGCATGGAGAGCAATGGCAGGTTGTCGGGGAGCTCCACCAGCTCATCTTACTACTATGGGGATAGTGAGTACCGGCACTCCTCACGGGTGGACAAGCACAGCTCCAGCACGGCGCTGACAAAGCATTCATCCAAGAACCTGGCGCCCGCTGCCGTCTCCTCAAAGCGCAGCAAGCACAGGAAGCAGGGCATGGAGCAGAAGATCTCCAAGTTCTCTCCCATAGAAGAAGCCAAAGACGTAGAATCAGACTTGGCCTCCTACACAGTGACGACCTCAGTCTGCAGCAGCAATGTGGCCTCCAGGGCCAAAAAGCTTCAGGACGAGATCACCTATGGCCTGAAGAAGAATGTTTATGAGCAGCAGAAGTACTATGGTGTCTCCAGTCGGGATCTGGTGGATGAGGAGGAGCGGGTCTACTCTGCTGGCAGCAGAACTCGCTCCTCTGGCTATGGGGTGGAAAAGCCTTCCAGCCGGGAGACGGGCAGCCGGAGCAAGTCCTACGAGCGGGAGGGCATGGAGCGCTCCCAGAAAGGAGGCTCCAAGCCCTCGTCCCTCAGCATGAGCCAGAGCCGCGGGCGACCGCCCATTCGCACACAGCCCTCAGAGGAGGAGAGCCCCGTCAGCCCCCTGGGGAAGGTGGGGGGGGGGTCGCGCACCACAGGGGGGCCCAGCCCCCAGTCTTCGGGCGACCCCTGCTCCCCATTCTGCTCCAGCCACTCGTTGCCTGATGTGCAAAAGCACATCAAAGACGTGCCAAGGAGTCACTCGTACAAGCATGAGGAGGGCTACGGCATGGATGATGCCCATTGCGTTGTCTCAGACAGTGAAGGTAACGGCTCCCCGTGGTGACCACCCCAGAGCATGGCACTTCCCCGGGGCATGCCCATCCGCTCGTACGCAGAGACATTCTCACCGCCTCAGTTTGCTTGACACGTGCCTTACTCCCCCTCCTCGGGTGTTTGGTGTCAGCCGGTCCTGCGCGGTGCCCCGCCGTGCTGCACCACACCCTGTCCCCAATGGCACAGGCTGTCCCCCCGCACGCATGCCCGTTGCTTGCCTCTCCCACCTCATTGCATGGCTTCTGCCCGGGCGGCGTCGAGTGGGAGAGATTGACTGTCGTTTGTTTTTGGTTTCTGAAGCCTATCATTTGGGTCAGGAGGAGACAGACTGGTTTGATAAACCCAGGGAGGCACGGGCAGAGAGGGTCAGGCACTATGGTGGCCACTCTTCCTCGCAGAAGAGACCCACGGTTAAGCACACCTACCACGACTACGACGAGCCCCCTGACGAGGACCCATGGCAGCATGACGACTACCCCCAGCACCGCGAGCACCGGCACCATGGGGAGTATGGGCGCCACACCGGCACCTCCCGGCACGCCAGCGACGAGCCCACACGTCGATCAGCCAAGCAGCACCCACGAGAGCCCAGCCGCCATGAGCCCCGCGGCCATGAGTCCCGTGCTGCCCCCAAGAAGGCACAGCAGCCTGAGGCCCGTGTGCCCTATGGTCTCAGCTCCGCCGACTATGCCCCGATGTCCCGCCCTGGCACTCACCACCATGGGATTGAGACCCCTAAGGCACAGAAGACTCCCCAGCCACACGGGCCAGCCACCCCAGCACCCAAGCTGGAGCCCCTTGCACAACCACAGCAGCCAGCAGGCAGGCAGCAGCAGGCAGGGCAGCAGCCGGCACGGCAGCAGCCAGCAGCACGGCAGGCTGCCCAGCCAGCAGGTCTGGCACAGCCTGAAGCCAGGGGCAAGACACAGGGACCTCCGTCGTCCCGGCCACCACAGCAGCAGCCAGGGCCAGCCCAGGCAACAGGGAAGGCACCAGCCACACTCCATGCTCAGCCGGGTGGGCACCCAGCACCAACAGTAAGTGTGGGCTTAGCCAGCTCTGCCCGGGACCAGCCTGTCTAGCCATGGCCAGGGGTTGGCAGGGGAAAGATTGGGGGCAGGTACCATGGGACAAGGTACAACCCACTCATGGGCCCAGCATGACCTCCCCTGGGTGCCATGGGAGCAGCCATCCCCTTGGAAGGACACAGGCAGGGACATCTTCTCCCAAGGAACAAGCAATAGGACAAGAGGAAATGGCCTCAAGTTGTGCCAGGGGAGGTTTAGCTTGGACACAAGGAAGAATGTCTTCCCCACAAGGACTGTCAAGGCCTGACGCAGGCTGCCATGGGCAGTGATAGAGTCCCCATCCCTGGGGGGGTTTCAAAGCCGTGGAGATGTGGTGCTGAGGGACATGGTTTAGTGGTGACCTGGCAGTGATGGGTTAACGGTTGGATTTGATGATCTGAAAGGTCTCTTCCAACTAAAACCATTCTATGATTCTATCCTTGTGCCCTGGCTCCTTTTGCTGCCTCACTGTGGAGCAGTGTTTGGGTGGTTTCAGTGTAACCACCCAGCCTGGGCCACTCCTGAAGGATGCTCTGCCAGGAGGGTGAGCCCTGAGAGCTGTTTCTCCCATTCCAGCCAAAAGCTGAGCAAATGGACACACCCAAACCTGCAGCAAAAGTGCCACAGCAGCCAGGAAGAGCACCCACAGCACAGCCCCTGGGAGCAACAGGTCAGTGGGCCCAGTGGCACAGTGCCATCCCTACCCTGTGCCAGCTGCCTGGCACCTCAGAGCTTGCTAATCCCTGCTAATGGTGGCTTCATTTGTCCCCCAGCAGAAAGCAAAGCTGGTCCAAGGGTGGCCGGGCTGCGTGGTCCCACCGGCGTGAGCACAGGGCAGCCTGGAGGGGAAGGAGAGAGTGTCTTCTCCAAAATCCTGCCAGGGGGGGCAGCGGAACAAGCAGGCAAACTGACTGAAGGTGAGGGTTGCTCCTGGCTTGGGACAGGGCCTTCTGCACTGAGATGGGGTCGGGTACCATGGTACTGGGTGCAGCCAGTGGGATTCAGTCCTCCTATGGTTTGGAGCTCTGGGGAGTTGGGGGGGCTGGGGTGGCTGCATGACACTGACACCTCTCTTGGCTTCCCTGCAGTGGTGTCAGCTTTTGGCAAGAAGTTCACTTCGTTCTGGTGAGAGAACAGCACAAGGTAAGTGCAGCCAGCACTGGGTGCTGCACTGCAGGCTCTTCCTGCCCTGGCCACGCCTGACACCCTCCTGCTCTTTCCCATTCCCTCCCACTGCAGGAGCTTGGGAAGCAAGTTGGAGATCGAGTCGTTGCAGTGGAAAAACCTATGAAGAAGCCAATGAATTCAGCATGCGGCGACAGACTCTGAGTATAACGGTGAATGTCCAGAGCACAGTCACACACTGGTCCCCTCCATCATACCAGTCCCCTCTACCATGCCATTCCCAGGGCTCCTGCTGTCCCCTCAGCACCTGCTGAGTCCTGCCCTGCCACATGCCAGCCTCCAGGGTGACATGGACACGGTGCAGTGCTGTTTTGTTTGCACTGGGCCACTCATCCCTATCCTCACACCCGAACGCTGGCCCCAAGCCAAGGCACGGGGGCTTGGCCTTGTTCCCCAGTCTGCGCAGCACTGTGTGGGCTGATGCCATGTGGATGGTGGTGCAGACCCTGGGTTTGCAGGGAAGGTTTGTGCAGCCTGAGCTCTGCTCTGGGAGCCTGTCCAGCACGGGGGCAGCAGCAGCTGCTCCGCTGGCAGCATCTCTTGGCTCAGTGCCGCCGATCCTCTTGTGCTGGCGCTGCTGCTCAGTGGGGTCCCCTCTGCGGGAACATCACTGCTCGGGCTAATGCCTCTCTCTCTGTGTCTCTCACAAGCTTTTGAAAGCAGGGCGATCCCTGGATTCTGGACCAAACGGCAGCCAAGCAGGGGCCCGGCAGACACCCTGGAGTGGGTGCCCCCCACACCTGGCGAGCAGCTCCGGTGCGGCATACGGCGAGCCCCGGCAGCCGCTTTGAGGGGACAGGCCTGATCCAGACTGTCGGGTCAGGCCTCATAGGTGGGCCACGGCCCTTTCTCAAGATTATACGCAGAGTTGCTCCCTCCGAACCCCAGCTCTGGCCTCTTCATAGGTTTTTCCCCCAGTGCTGTGAGCTGAGGGCTGGGCGCCGTGAGCGCCATTCCTCCTTCCAACCCTGTCCACCCCACTGGGGCCGTCCCCGTGCCCCCCTGCACTGCGGCCTGCTCCCATCCCCACTGGGGAGCCCCCGGGGCACGTCAGCTAGGACCTAACACTGTTTCACTACCGAAATACGAGGCCATAGGACTCTTGACAGGCGGTGTGGCTGGCCTTTGCCGACGCTTTGCCGGCTGGGCGTGCATCCCAAAGCCATTGGAAGCATTGACAGGGCCGCGCTCGCCCTTGCCACGCAGCCAGCGCGCCCACCGCCGGGCACCCCTTTTCTTTCAAGAACAGCCTTAATCATCCCACTTTGATTTCTGTGTATACCTCATCCACACGTTGGGGGGGGGGGGGCACGGGGCATTGTCGAGAGGGGTCCTTTTTTTCTCAGTTTTTTTGGGTTCATTTGATTTGGTTTTGGGTTGTTTTTTTTTTCTAAACTTTATACCAAATCCTCTTCCCTCTTTGCTTTGTGCGATGAGTTAGCACATGGGCTGTCGTCTGTAGAAGCAATAGAGTGCAGGAGGCTACAAAAGAGCACAAATCCCATGGAACAAGATCAGGAGAGCTTTGCCTCCGGCAGTATCCTTCCTCTTACTGTGCAATCCAAGTCCTTCTCAAGCCATTTCGCGGGGACGGCCGGCATGGCGGCTGGCGGCTAAAGCCCACTCGCCCTGCCAGGAGGGGGTTTCCCAGGGTGGGAGAGGCAGCCCGAGGAGGGGGCTTGCCAGAATACAACCAGCCGCACTGCACCGGCAGCACCTCCCACATCCCCGGTGCCCCCCATGGTGGGTGGCAGCCGCCCGCTTGCCCGCCTGATGTTCTATGCAACGAAATAACACGACTCCAGAACAAGACCTGTGAATAGCTAATCGGTTCAATGTTGCGCCCAAGGGTTTCATCGCAAAGCGTGCCGCCGAGCAACCCAATACCTACTCTTTATTGACCACCCGTGCGTATGAATTCGTGGCATGTTCAACCCATGGAGGGCCACTTTGCCAAAGGGCAGCCCTAGCACCTGTGACCGTCTGTCCCATCGTAGAGCATGGCTTGCTACTTCTCTGCACGGTTCCACCCACCTTTCAGTGCTTGCTGTTCTTTGCCTGGACTTTTCTTTTTTTCTTTTCCATCAGTCCATCGCTGTACTGAAAGCTCTTAGCAGATTTATGCACTTGTTATCGAGGACCTGGCTGCCATGGGAAGCCCACACTCCATGCATGGTGGGTCCCTTGCAGGGGGCTCTGCCCACGTCCAAGACTAGGGGAGAGGCCAGTGCCTGTGGAACAGCGGGGAGAGCAGTACTCCCATGGGGCAGCCCCACAGAGGAGAGCCCCAGCCCCACACACACCTGCTGCCTCTCCCTGACGATGACAAGTGCATAGCCTGAGCGTGCCTCCTCCGGGCCCCCGGCCCCCACCGCTCTTTGCGCTGTAAATACTTGTACAGTGTGTAAATCACACGCGGGACTGAGACCCCCCGCCGGGGCCCGTCTCGCTGCCCCAGCACATCCACCACCTTGCCTCTGCCCGCTGGGAACAGGGGCCTGTTGCCCACCCCACTGGGCTGGGCCCCCAGCCCAAATCGTGGCAATCTGACCAGGGTTGGGGGACAGAGGGTGCAAAGACAAAGGGCCGAGCGTGGCTGGGCGCCGTTTCCAGCGGTAAGTGCGATGCCGGGTGCGGTCCCTCTGAACATTGTGACGGTGTGCGTGTCTGCTGTGCTCTGTGCCACCCGTAGTGACCCCGTACCGTGCCGTACCGTGCCGTACCGTGCCGTACTGCCCCAACCACTGTGTTGTGACTCCCTCCCAGAAGCTGCCCCCTCACCAGGTGTTTCTGTGGGAACAGAATAAAAAGGACTTGACACAAATTTTGGACCGGCCCTATTCCTGCCTAGCTGCGGGGGGGTGGGACACAAATGGGGTGGCCTGGACCCTTGGCACAATGGGGGTGGCCAGGTTGGTACCCCATGGACCTGGTTGGCACCAAACACCAGTTGGCTCTGTGGCCCACATTCGGGGATGCTGGGCGGGGGGACCCCGTGGTCTCCTGAGGGCTTGATCCCCACTTTGGCTGGGATGAGGGGCCACAGGGGCTCGATCCCCGCCAGCCTGCACACGGAGACCCTGTGCTACAGCCACCTGCCGGGGAAACCACGCCGGGGCGGCCCAGAGGCTGCGGGGCCGCGCCCAGATCCTTGGGTACGGCTTCAAACAGGGATCTGCCGATGAACCGCTGCCTCTGGGGTGGGGCGGCCAAAAACGGATGCGCGGGCATGGCGAAACGAGGACACAAACCCCGACGTCCCTAGCAGCGGCGCCGCCCGCCCCCACAGGGGGGCGCCGCAACGCGGGCAAAGGCCCCGAACATCGCAGCCAATCGGAGTTGCCGCCCGCCTCCGGCCCCGCCCCTCCGTCCGGAAGTACTGATGCTGGCCACGCCCCCGCCCCGCCGCCGAGACATGGAGCCGCTGGTGAGGGGGTGCTGGGGGGGGGAAGGGGGGTGTCTTGACGTCACTGCCCCGGGAGCCCGCCCACGCGCGGCTTGGCAGCCTCCCCCCTCCTCCGCCGCTGCCCCCCCAGCCCCGCGCCTTCTCATTGCAACCCCAGGTAGCCCCCTCCAGGGCACTGCCCCCGCCCCGCCCGGTTAGCCCCGGCACCCGCTGGCCCCCGGTGCTCCGGTGTCTGCCGCGGTTCTGCAACCCTCGGTACCCCAGTAACTGCCGCGGCAACTTCCTAATCCCCCCCAAACTGCCCTAGCCCTGCACTCCCAGGCAGTGCCCCTGGTACCCCAGTAAATGCCCCCAGCACCTTCTTAACTTCTCCTGGTACTCCAATAACTGTCCTGGTGCCTTCCCCGCCCCCCCCC
>JANHGN010016052.1:0-72820 GCA_024605025.1 Megaceryle maxima
GGCCCCGCACAGCGCCCCCGCCGGCCACCAGCGCCTCTCACCGCACCGTGCCCCGGCCGCCGCCGTCGCCGCCAACCGGCTCCCGGGCCCCCCGGGACAGCGGCAGCAGATCCCGCCGCGAAGGGCCCCCGCCCGGGGCATCCCGCGGTGCTGCCACGAGCGCGGCGGGGCGCGGCCCCTCCCGCGGGGGCTGCCGGCCCTGGCCACCCCCCCCCGCCGCCGCTCGGGTGCCGCCGCTGGGAACAAAGACGGCGGGGCGAGCTCCGCCGCCGCCGCCGCCACCCTCCGCTCGGCCACCGCGGGCACGCGGCCGCCGGAACGTGATGCGCGAGACTTCGGCCGCAGAGCAGCCAGGCCGGCGCCCCGCGCGCGACCGCTAGGACCGTTAGTGCGCGTGAGGGCGGGGGCCGGGCACGAGCAGTCGCTGCCCTGACGGGAAACGACAGGGCAAGCGGGAGCCGGGCCGGGGCGGCCCGTACGGCCCCTTCTGGTCGTTTCTTGGCCACGGCCGCCCCCGTCCAGCGCCGCACTGTAACTGCTTCTCCGCTCCGGGCTGTGCTGCCCGGGTGTTCAACGGTTCCACCGCTTACCTCGCAGCGACACGTGCTTACGCGTTCCTCTCGCCTCCAGGCTGGAGCTCCAGTTCCTCCCAATCCGCGCGAGCGTCTGCCTGAAGCGCCGCAGCGCTCCGCTCCAGCGGCTCGCTGGCAGGTAGGCCCACGTCGGCTGGCGGACCCTCCGATCTAGTCGCTGGCCTGAGGGTAGTACAGAGGAGACACAACCCACAGGGCCCGACTGGTGGCCTGCAGTGTGTCGATAAAAACCTTCGGAACCCGTGAAAAAAGCAAGGGACAGGCAAATCACTGTCACTGGAATTTTGTGGAAACGCGCATTCTTCCACAGTTTCCCATCTTCCGAAGTGGCTCTGTTTCAGAGGTGTTACATATGGAGTCCTCAACCTTGATCAAAACTGTTAATCAACTATATTAAAAATAATATAAAAATAATTTAAAATTATCTCTTCCACAAGGATTTATCCTCCCTTAACTGGGTTTAAAATGTCCAGCTGTAAAGTACAGAGTTTGGTCACATACCTTATCTCACACTGCCCAGCATTGCTAGTTCTTTCCATACCTTCTTCTTAGATGGATAGTTGGTACTTTTCCAGTATTAGAAGTGCTTCTGAGAGGGGGAAATTATGTTTGTGTAAAGGTTAAGGTGCTACTCTGCTTCTCCTTTTACATTTTGCATGCCTAACTAAAAATGGAGAAAGCCACTCATTTTTTTTATGTCGATTTCAGTCCTTCCCTAGACATCATTTTTATTTATCCACAGTCTCTTACTTGGCAGCAATCCCTGAATGCATGTATCTCAAAGTATAGCATATTGCCAGTATTCTCATGGGATCTGATGGTTAATTTTGTGTAATCTTGCTGGAGAGAAGTGTAGCCTGTTATCAGCAAGGTGGGTGTGAGCTGTTCTATACTTGGCGGAAGGATGTGTCTTATCTGTAAAGAGATTTGCATTTTCTGTGATGGAGCTCGCTGTAGGCCTAGATGATTCTCCCAGGACTGCATGAGCTTTTGTGCAGGCTGCCTTGTAATAGTGTGTAGACTGTAATTATGAATGCGCAGATTGATGTCACTGAGTCTGTAAAGGTTCCTAGGGGGAGATTGTCTGCATCACAGATGAGAGCAGGGAATTCAGATTTAACCCAGTGCTCTAGTTGCAAAACATTATGTCTGTTTTGCTGTTCATCCAAATTCAGCTCTAAGTTGTACTCAGGTTTTGTACTGGTCTGTGGGAATCCTGTTGGATTGACTTTACACTTCTAAACTGACACTGGAAATGGCTGACGCAGAGCCTGAAGGGAATTAATGCACTAGCTCGGGTGTCTATACCAGCATCTCGAACATTCTCCAACAGTTTATGAAAGTTCCCATTATCACACGCCATTCACCACTACCTGACAGCCCTGCTGCTCATGGGTTCTCCTTAAAATCACTTCAACATTTTTTCCACTAAGAGATGGCATTAATTAAGAAAGCTTAGGGGTATCCAGTAGCAACCTTTCCTACACCTAAGTGGAAGTTACCAAGAAGAGAGAGACAGGTTCTTTACTGAAGTTCATAACAGGCAAACAAGACTCAGTGGTCATAATTTGAAATGAGGTTCCAGCTGGCTACGACAGGGGGATAAATTGTTTTGAGGCTAAGCAAACATTGGGACAAGAAACTAAAGAAATGTTAGAATCTCCATACTGGGAGGTTTTCAAGACCCAAGTGGGCAAAGCCCAGAATAGCCTGGCCCAAGTTCAGCTTTAACTATGCTTTGTGTAGGAGGTTGGACTCAAAGTCAAGACCTCCTGAGGTCCCTTTGAACTGTAATGATTCTGTTGTTCTGAAATAATTTTGTTCTTTTTACCAATAACGAACCACACAGAAAGCTCTTGCTCCCTGACAGAGTACTCAGATGTGAACAAATACTATTTAAAGTTAATACTTTATAACTCATCCTGACTGTTGAAAAGGATGGCTTTGGTGAGGTAGTAACAACTTCAATATCTAACACATTAGGCCTAAAAATGTTACAAAAGAGCTGAGCTTGGTAACTTTCCTTCTGAATTCAGGTTAAAAAGAAGGCTATTCAAAGAGCCTTTCTGTACACACTGCCAGTAGCTCAAGAAATTTCTTTTACTGATCCTTGTCATAGCATCTGAACATCCAATGCTGCATTACATTATCAGGAGAGAATTGCCAATGGATCCATGGAGATCCAAGAGAAATACCAATAGATCCACAACAGAGTATTCACATTTAAAGGGTTTTTACTGAATATTTTCACATGTATCAAGTGCGTATTGTAGGAGCAGAGAATAGCATAGAAGCCAATTTTGACAACACATGAACATATACAAGTGTGCTAATGGAAAAAAAAATGTAAACACCTCAGAGAAATTTAATGACATTTAAGGAATTCTAAAAAGGAAAAAGTAAAAGATTTGTTCTGTTTGATTTTATGGAGGTCAAGATTTCATCCCACAGAAATAAAATTAGGAAAGAAAAGCATGACATAAGAAGGACAAAAAAAAAAAAGCTGTTAGCTGGCTGAGCTGTGGAAGTCTGCCACACCCTGTACCAGAGAAAAATACAAGTTCTTCTGTCATGTAAACCATATATGTTCTAAAAGAAAGCACACATGGCTTTACCCTGTCAAGTTACTGTGATTTTTCAACACGACAGATTTCCTACACAGCAAGACAAAAAGGCACCCCTGTGCAATGGACATGGACCTGGGAGTCTAGCAAACTCCTGCAGAAGTGCAGTATGACCAGCATCAAGACAGGGCACATGCACAGCAAGATCCAGCAGCACCTGTGAAGGTTTTCTGGCACATGGACACAAACCAAGCAGCCAGTAGTCTCTCTCCCACCTGGACAAAAGGAAATTTAAGGAAATTTGCATTATGACAGTCTTGGCTCGTAACAGTCTTTCAGCTTCAGTAGTTTGTTTCCCCCACCTATTGTGAAGGAGAAAAAAAAAATCTCTAAAAGGACCTTTTTATGTCAGGCCTGAGACAATAGTAAAAATCTGTTCTTGTTACACTAGAGTTATACCTCTTCCTCCTCCGCATCTCCCTTTTTCAGGGTAGTAAAACTAAACACATACAAGTTTCTAAGTTACACAGAGATGTGCTTTTTATGTCTTTTTAGTCTAGCTGGTTATGCAGCCGGTGTTGCTCTGGAAAAATGTGATAACCAGGTCCCTTTTGGGTCTATCAGTTGTAGAGCATCTCCCTGCCAATTTTGGGGAGTGTAACTGTAACTGAAACGGTTTGAGCACAAGTCATCGAAGCTATTTTAGTGCGTTGCTCGCCTACTGGTGAATGCTACATCTGTTATGGTGATGTAAACCAGGTCTCACGAGCCCACGTCTGTTTCATTTCTGCTTTTAATCAACAAAAATTAAGACCGTCTAAACTACTGTATTAACCATTTATCCACAGAATATAAAATAGAACCCAAAATGTATTAATTGTCTATTCACATTTCAACTTTAATCTAAAGTGAATACCAAACTGTTTGGGAAAGAACTGCAGAACACATTGCATTACATGTTAGTCCATGAAAGAATGTAAGATATTTTTTCTGGAGTCCACTGCAATAATTTTGTTCCATATGATGCATGATATATCTTGAAATAAAGTAAAAAGCTTAAGAATTATCATGCCTTTGTCTAACCACATGGCAAATAGCTGGCTGATGAAACAAGTTTTTCTAATCTTCACAAGACAAGTTACTAGTGGGCCAATCAGAAAATATCTCAGAAATGTGTACAAAGGGCACTAGTGTCATATCTCTACAAGAACAAATTTTTTAATGTTCAAAGCAAGTTCTTAGTTCTGAAACTTAGTGAGACTAATTGATTTTATTTTTTTTTTGAGTGCACACTTACCTTTTCAACTGACAGTAAAATATATCCATGGTCAAGTATTTCAGGGGAAAAAAAAAAAAAACCAACTTTAATGCACTCAGATACTCTTGCCAACAGCATGTATGACTTGCAGAGTTAAAACCTACAGTTTACCACCATACTATAAAATTTGACTATAAAAACTATGAAATTTTATAGCCTATATGTAAACGTTACTAAGTATAGTACCTCAACATTTACAATACAAAGACATTTATTATCTAGGAACTTAATTTTCATTTTTGTATTTATTTATATACCAAGTTACAAAAGTTTTGAAAGAAAATCCAGTGTGTGTGTTTTTATATATATCCATTGTGTGTGTAGATAGATATAGACAGTAAAAACCCTTCATTTGATCTTCAAGTCACCAAGTAACATATTTCTTTCCCTTTGACCTCTAGGATAAGTAGAAGGGTACTTTGTTTGCCATGTTAACATTATCAGTATAATAAATTTTTTAAAGGGACAAATATATCTAACAAGCCTCTGGGGGCTCCTCTGTAAAATGGCTTACTACATTCTCAAAGAACTGGTTGCCTGTTGAGCAGTGGTTAGTGAAATAGGGACACTCTGTGGGGAAATGAAAGAAGTGCAATTTCTTGCACTTAATGGGTTATCATCTCTGATCCTTTATATCTTCCCGTTTATTGTGATTTGATGAAAAGAGAGGCAAACATTTAATTCTTGCACTTACTTCTCTGAAGAGCCCTTTCTAATATTCTGCACAGGCCACGCTGATCTTTGCAATAATTGGTTATGAATTTGTTGAGACTCTCGAGAACTTTGCTGAGAATCAGTTACGAAGTTTGTTGCTGTAAAAACCCGAGGAGGCCTTGTCCCAGGCTGTTCATTCTATCTATCTATCTATCTATCTATCTATCTAATCTAACAGTGCATTTGTGAGTAATTAAATTTAGGCAATGACTCTTCTGGGATTTGCACTGCAGAAGTGAAATCTTTGCCATAAAACTAAAGGGGTGGTAATGCAAACTCTTGAGATAGCAGAGCCTCTTGCAGAAGCAGCTCTCTCCAGGCTTAGCACAGTTGTGTGGGTATTCTCCTATCTCAGTCCTGTGCCTCAGTAGGAGCCTTTGACAGGCACAGAGCTTGTGACCCATGTGTGTCTGTCTACTTGCATTAGAGGGAATCTTTCTGGATATGCCGCCTCTTTTTTTTTTTTTTTTTTTTTTCCTTTTTATTAATATATATAAGTTATACCACCACTACTTTTGACAGTTTTGCAAGTCATATTCATTTGACAAGAGCTATATATCACAGAAAGTTTCACATGCCAAAATGCAATTGTTTTGTTTTATGGTCTGCTTTTTATGGCTTTGGAGAGTGCAGTTCACGGGGCACTGCCTCTGGGATGGATCAGACCCATTGAACATTGCTGACTGAAGTCCATGAATTTCAAGCACTAAAACTGCTTGTCCTGTCAAAGTTATGTACATATGGACAGCTCACAGTATCAGGCAGTCACAGAGAGAATAGGAGAGCCTCTCCTCAGTACCTCCGTAGACTGTTATGGGATACTGTTAGATGCAGCTTCCTACAGATGGATAAAAAACAGCTTTCTGCACTAAGGAAGAGGTACCTCATTGGTATAGTTGAAGAGCACACAAAGGAATAGATTTAATCCATGCATCTGTCTTCAATTAAAACTGACACGTATTAGTACCAAGACAAAATACTGATGTTAAACTCAGGAACGCCAGCTGGTTTTGATGTTACTGTACTAGCTTCTCTTTGGAGGACTCTGTATTGGAGTTTATGGGGTGCATCTGGTGTCTCTAAGAAGGCACACAGTCAAGAATGGGGACAGATTTTAGCCAGAACATGTCTGTCAAGAGGAACAATTAATTTTACAGCCACCCTCAGTCAAATTATATCACTAGCCCTTCCCTCCATCCAGATCAGTAGTAGAGTTTTTCAACTACAATTATGTTTCTTTGAAATTAAGAGCAGGATGCTCAGAAGCCAGCTCTGTATTAACAGCAAACGGGACGAAAATCTTAATACAGAAATGTAATTAATGGTTGTATTTGGTGTAGGTGGCTTGGTTTTGGTACCAGGAGGGCTGCAGAGCCCTCTGTAAGCATAGACAAGGAACAATAAATTAATCATCCCCAAGTCACATCTGTTTTGCTTGTGGTGGAAATTGATAAGTGATCTCCCTGTCTTTATCTTAACCCGTGAGCTTTTTTTAATTTTATATTCTCCCCATGCTGTTGAGGAGGGGGAATGAGACAGTAGTTTGGGGAGCTTCAGCCAGCCAGCCAAGGTTAACTCACCATAATGTTACAGACCTGCTTAACAGTAAGACCTCATCTATTTGCAGTAATTACCAAGCATTTCCAATGATCAAGTAACAAGGAGATGTAGGTAGCAGACAATTGAGGGGACTGCTACATAACAGTATGTGCTATGTCTTCTTTTTTTTCTACTAGAATGCAGTAACAAAACCTCTGTTTTGAACAAGTAACTATGAGTAATAGGAGATCTGCTGGGAAGCAGGAATCAACTAGTGTCTGATTTGGGGAATTTGTAGACTATGAAAGGAAAATGCAGCTAAAGCAGAAAAAAAAATCAAAATGAAAGAACAGATATCACAAATGCAACATTGGTAGAAAATGCAGTTAAACACCAATATGAAATCTCATAATTCCACCATCCTTTAAGAGGAGATAACAAATCAAACTTAGTTACCTCTTCTGTTTATTGTGCAACAAAAGTAGGGAAGAACACAGGAACTGAGAACTAAATATGACTACACTGTGACCTAGTTACATAGATGATGCACTCACCCATTACATCTGAGAGCAGCTGCCCTAATCCCTAGTCTAAAATACACATGAAATCAAGGATTTCAAGAGAAGTATGTGGAATTAATTATTTAAAACATATGCACTATCTGTCCACAAACACTAAATGGGATTAAATTGCTTGACATGTATAACACCTAGTGGGTATGATTCAAAATCTTAAATTTAAAGACAGACATGTTAGGGTGCTATGCATCTGCTACTATGGAACCATTTAGTTATCTGCAACTGTAGTGTTGGGTTCTAAGTTTTGGCCTTACAGAAAGAGCTACAGAAGAAAACCATCATCACAAACTCTTAAAACCTTGTGGAACACTGAACCAAGTTGTGGAGTCTTCCTATCAAAAGGCTGTTTTCCAATTAACCCATCTACAAATGGTAACCTCATCACGCAGGCTGAGACTTCTAAATCACAGCATGTGATGCAAGTCAGCACACTGCTGGGCGCCAGGATGCTTATCCCATCTCTAGCCTGTGCTCAAAAGCTAATCACAAAGGTAGTCTATGCTCATGTAAACTTCTGAGCCTTTGCAGTGGCAGAAGTGACTCTGATTGTAGGCTGTGCTACAACAGCTTTTAATACACACACCTTCCTCACTGTTTTTCTCTTACCACTTAGCTCACAAAGCTAGAGATGCAGTATATAAAAAATAAGAGGGTACTTTCCTCTTTAAAATAGCCATTTTTCTGTGAAGTGTTGTAAAAGCCTGTATCAGAATTCTTTCCTAATGAACTAGAGGTTGTCTTGCTTTTGATTTTGCAGAATAAATACTTAGAACTCAAGCTTGGAGTTAACTTACCCTTTGAAGTTGGAAATCTTGATCTCAAGGGATTCATTCTGCCTTGACTGTGGGTTTTGTGTAAAGCAAAGCCAGACTGTTTTATTTGGTAGAGATTGAGCAAGCTGTTACTGACTTGTAAATATTCAGGATCTATTCCAAAGCATGATGGTTGCTAATATGAATGGTACATTTTTAAATGGAATTTTTTTATTTTTTTTTTTTTAATTTTACAGTCTGTGCTTTAAGCTTTCTTCCAACTTCAGTGCATGACCTAATATAGGGAAGGCTATGAGCAAGTAGTCCAGTGGGATTGTTCTAAGCTAGTAAGACTGCATGCTGCAAAAAGTGAGGAGGCAGCGTACATTACGCTCTGTCACTTATCCCTTGGTGATAGCTTTCAGCAAACGAGGGGTTAATTTCCTAGATCAGTACACCAACCGGCAAATTGTTAAAGGCTGTAGTGAGCTGTACTGTCAGCAGCACTTCCTGCTTTCATGTGGTGCAACCGCCTGGCAGCCTAACCAGAAGTCTGCTGCTTTACTCATTAAAATATTTTTTTCCCCAATGTATTGCCATGCAGATAAAAGGAAATTCAAAACCATTAATGTGACCTCTGGGAAGTCCTAAGTCTATTTCCAGCTAAAGCAGAATCCAGTTGTTTTGGGCACTGAGGGAGCAGTATAAAACCTATCTTCAGTCACCAACAGAAATTCACTTTCATCCTTCCAAACTGCAGATGATTACAGTATCTAACATTACCCAGACCCACCTGGAATTCTGGTCAACTTCCAGTATGCTGGAGCCATCTCTCCAGAGAAACCCTGAGGAACTTGGACCATATTAAGCACTGCCAGAAAACCACCTCAGTTGGCTCTTGCAGGCCAAACAAGGATTCATGCCTGACAGTGAGGGCAGAAGTCTCTCAGAGAGCAAGTGGCATCCAAACATTTGCCAATTCCCAGACCTCTATTGCCAGCCAAGGGAAACCTTACGGCCTAGGGAATATCCATGCATGGTATAACTTCCACTGAGGCACAGCTAGATTCTGAATTATTTGCATTTTATTTATGTCTTAATGGTGAATTCCTCTGTAAATAGGATTTATATTAGGGGATTTAAATAAAGCTTACACTCCACTTTCAGTTAGGGACAATATGGTATCTCAGTCAAATCTGAGCTTGTTTACCTGGGGCCCTAGCATGCAGGTATGTGCAGAGAGGAGGGTTCAAATCCCATCTTCTTTACTTTGTGGGGAAGAAAAGGTGAAGTCAAGTCTTACAGGAAGAGTAGGACACTGCAACACTGACAACAACAGCATTAGCACCTACACTTTCTCTCTTACTGACAAAGAGGATAAGCTTTACTGTCCAGCACCAATTCTGAGAACATGACTGCAGATGAAGGAAAAAGGGGAGACAGCCTGGGCTGCACAGTGCCAACATGCTTTAGAAATAAGATACGGCATAGGTTAATCCTACGGATAACAAATGCTTATTCATCCCCAAACAGAAAACCCAACTGGATTTACTTGTAAATATTCACAGAAATAACAGAAGGAATAAATGAAATGAAAGCAGATGACGTTTTTTCTTGTAGAACAAAATGCCAAGTCTGACTTTAGGTCCACTAAGATTTCAAATCTGCAGCCACCAGAGCTCCTGATTTGGTAGAGAACTGGGCTGCTTATCGAGATATAAATACCCAGTTTAGACCTTGCGTCAGCCAGTTCCTCTCTTGTGTGGTGCTCTGCACACTATTAGCAGTCAAATACAGGCACAGATTCTGCTTAATTGAGATGCCAATTTTACCTGCCGAGTGAAAGGATGAGAACAGGGAGAGGAATTAACCAATAAAAGAACTGCTGCTCACCTGTTGTAGCTCAAGGACTGTTTTCACATACCACAATCCCGATGCGTTGCCATAGCTGTAGGTAGAATCCTTTCCCTCCCTACAAGCTTTCCCGTTTGCTGGGGACCGAACAACACGCAGAGCACGGCAGAAAGTGTCATATTCCAAGCTATTGGTCCTTTTATCCAAAAAACAGATAAGCACTGATAAATTTATGTCATTGATAAACTAAACAAAAAACCAGCAATGCTGTCATTTCAATTAATGTGGCCATTCAATATAAGTGGCCTACAGAGCTTAACCATCTGAAGCTCTGACATTCAGGTTGGTGGCAAACTGCAGTCAAGTAGCACAGCATCAGCTCACAAAACAGGACTGTTTTAAAGCTTTTCTTTGCAATAGCAACTCCTTGAGAGATGGGGCTTTACTATTTATTCATTGCTATGGAGAATGAGGATTCTGAACTGTAAAATGTACCTGTAACTAACCAGCAGTAACATAACTGGGAACTGCAGTTGTTTCCTGTTCTCACCTAGAGAAAGAACAGCATCTCTGATAGACTACACTGGTAAAGCTTTTGTATCACTAGACAGTCCAAGTACTGACTGCTCGCTCATAGCTATGAGAATGTCTTTGTTATCTTTTTTTATATATTTACTATATTTAAGATTGTAATTTTTTACAAATACTGTTAAAATACTTTATTATTTTTTCAGCATTGGTCTAATTTTCTCAATTACCTCTGAATAACAATATTTCAGTGTTCCCATATTTGAACATAAGGAAGGAGGAGTTTTGGATTAGAGGTTGTTTGTCACCGCAGCTGGTGCTTTAATACTCCCAAGAATAAATGTCCTATGAGTTACCCAGCTAGGCAGAACTGTTCTATAAGCAGACTCTGCAGGTAAGAACAGCTGTGATTCATAAAGACACATGATGAGGCTTTTCAGATTTCCTTTGTCTTCTGAGAATGGAAAAGGAATACAGACATCATGGTTCTGTAGAATCCAGGCAGCCCAACTTATCAGCAAGAGATGCTGTCAGAGCAGAAACGCTCTGTCTCCTGGGCATGCACACAGCATGCCCTCTCTTGTAGGAGTGCCCCTAAGTGACAGAGCATATGCTTCTTAGAGAGGGTCTGAATAAGAAGTAAAAATAAATGTTTCCAGAGCAGTAATTTCCTGGACATAGAAGAAAGTTAGTGAACATTTATTTCAAATCTCCAGTTCCCAATACTGTGTTTTCAAAGCTTTGAAATACCTGTGAAATCTCTTTTCTTTCCCATTAAGTATATTCAGTGCCAGGGAAAAGTTCCAGTCTTTTAGGGAACAATCTAGATGAAAAAAAGTCAAACCTACCAAAGTATACTCCACTGTTGTGTTCTTTTATTCTCCCTAGAGACCCTGTAAAGAGCAGTAATTCTGTGGTTTAATTTCCAGTAGTGTTAAGATTTCCATAGGCACCACTAATCTAAATCCAACTCTGTACTTACTCTGAACCACCTGGCCAATTTTTCAGATGCTTTCAAGTAACAATCAGTAATCAACCTGCTAACAATATAAACCTTTTAATCCCTATAGAAGATCATTTCCTCGCTAATTTACCTTGACTGACTTAAGTCTAGAATGCAGTCCTTCATAAAAATAGCAGTTTGCCTTTTGACCAACAGCAACTGCATTTTCATAGGCTTGTCATATGTTGAAATACCAGTCTCAAGAGTTAGCAGATGTAAAAATGCTGGGAAGAACTCAGCAGTGCAGCTTTGTCAGCAGCTTTCCAGACTTTTGAGAACTGTGCTGAGAACCCCATCTTCCACAACCAGTGAAAATAAACCGAAACAGAGATATCCTGCATGGGTGCTTGACAGTAGTGGAACACAGATGGGAGTTTTTAGGTCAGAAACAGGTCTAGGTACATAAATGATACAAGAATACATGTTTGGGAAAGTTATATGAATTGTAATGATGAGGCATGTGCCATTTACTCTCTACCTCTTTTTATGTGCCAACATCTCCCTAGCCACTCAGCCTAAAATGAGGACCTGTATTTAATGTACTTGTTTTGAGCCACTCAGAGACACTGAAAATAAAATATTTATCAAGTAGCACTTTTACTAAGGAAAACTTTTATTTCAACTGTGCAATCAATCAGTATTTAGACAGCAGTTTCATAAACATTTGGCATTTAAACTATTACTTTTTGGCATGACCTTGGGGTAGTACATAAACAACCCTGGCAGGGAAAAATGAACCAAGACACTAGGTAACATTTACTAGAATGCTAGAAAAAGAAAAACAAATCCACATTATTAAACAAAATAGTTTTTAAAAGACATTAAAAAGTTACATTCAAATCAGGGCAAACATTAGCTTCCCTCACATAATGGAATTCACAGAGCTGATCCCCTGAGACAAATATAAAATTAATAAAATTCAGCTCCATCCTCCATTAGCCAGTCAGCCATTGTTGCCCTTAGAAGAAAATGGCACGTGGAGTGAAAGGATCCAGAACACCACAATATGAGATACATACCTGGCTCCTACACTGGCAATTCATTCACAACTTTAAAAAAAAGCACAAACAAAACAAACAAAATAAAATCCAAACAATCAAAAAGCAACATTTGTATAAGTCAGTTTTTCATATACAGTCAGTCTTTACTGAAAGCAGACCAGGCAGATGCAATGTGGGTGTATGCAACCATGAAAAGCTGATAACTTCCAGGAGCACAGCTCGCAATGGAACCAAAGGGCCCAGCACAGCAAAACCTTTAGTATGTGTTTACATTCCTTTTGGGTCAATTAGGACCAGTCTTGGTGTAAGTCTAGAGGAATTCCAAAGAAATAAACAGATGAGTCACTGTGTTTGTCAAATTGTGTTCTTTTCATACAGGCTTCTACTAACAGAAAGCAATTTTGTTTCAGACTTGTACTGAATAGTGTTTTTTGAAACACATGTTCCAAAATACAGTTACATAAATAATAATTTTTAACTTTATATTATTATAGAAAAGCGCTCAATATTTCCTGCAGACAGTTTCCTCTGCTTCAGAAATTGCTTGCTATTAGCAGAGCTGCAGCTGCAACAACTAGTCAGTATTTCAACAATTGTTCAAGCTAAGAACTACCTCTTTAGTGATTACTAGGTGTAATTCTGCTTTCAATTTTACCAGAATAACTTCAGTAAATTGATTTCTGTGAAATACTACCAGAGTTACACCTGTCAAGCTCTTTTCGGTTAGTAGGAACAAGATTTTTGACTAAACATGGAGTGCCCTACAAAACCTACCAACATTCCCCATGTTAGGAGATGGACTGTTCCCTGCATGATTCTGTAGTGAATAAAAGGAGCAAGAGCTCCTGGTCTTAAGGCTTACAAGTTTGCTCAGAGTACATGTTACTGAGACCCAGCTATGTTAAGTATTCTTGTGTATGCTCAGGTTGCAGCAAATGGTAAGTTATTCAAGTTGACTTAGATTGTAATGAAGAGAGAAAACTACTCAAAATACTCAGTATTTACTACAGGCTAAGACTGGATGCATAGAGAGTTACAGTGGACCTATGATTCATGGTAACTTGTTATCTTACAAAAATCCATTTGCAGTGGGAGTCTTAACCACGTAAGAATTCTGTCCGTGAAGACTTAAACCCCAAACAACTAAAAAAAACCCCTGATTTTGCCTTTCCAGACCATGTAGACTGAAATAAAAATTAATTTTCCTGTTGACTACAAAAGAAACAGGATGAGGGACCCTGACTTGAATAAGGCAAACAAGATTTAGCTCATAGTCTGAATAAAGGCAATGACACCAGAGAAAGAATGGACTACTTAAAAACAGGTACACAAATCTCTTGATGCTCTTTTCTGTTAAAATCTCATAAATTATACAGAAAATGCACAGCTAACATAGGAAATAATTAAAAGTGATACAGAGATTTTTCAAGTTTCTTTTACAAAGACAGAGCTATTAAAAAAAAAAAATTAAAAAAAATCAACTACTAGGCCCTATTCTATACAGCATACACATTCCTAGTTCTCCTACATAACTCCTGAAAGATGAGAATACTTTTTATTTGTCAAATATGTAGAAAGTACACAAGTGTAACGGTGGGCAGGGCAGATTAAGCATTTGGTTTTGCATCCAGGTCATGCAGAACAGGCGTTGCTGTTGCAACTGGAGGGCAGAGTCCTCACTTGGAAACACAGTTAGCATGGTAAGCCAGTTTCAGGACTTCCTGGGTAGGTTTTGATACTTTTCAAGTCACATCACCTCTAAGATTTTTGCTTTTTAAAGTACCAAGGTTGCATATACATTCATTACACCAGCCATGGCTCCTTAGTTCTTAATACACTTAAACAAAATCAATTCACATAGTGTAACAATAAATTCCACATCTATGTTCATCTTCCAGAACATATTTAGTGAAATTCATAATTAAAATAATGATAATATTTTTCTCCAGGACCCAGTTTCTACAGACATAACCAAGGAAAAAATATTGGAAAACCTGAAACCATTCTGCCTGCTGTGTTCGGTCAGATCTTTCTGAGCAAATGGAATGAACAAAGTTTACATGTAAAAAAAAAGTATTTCCTTAGACAGCCACAGGCATAAACCTTAAAGAAAATTAATAGCTGTAATATATCTATAATTAAATGCTTGATATCCTTGAAGCCAACACATGTAAGCTTTGAGCACAATTTTGCACTGTTTACAAGTATGAAGGCTTCATTCTGCTATTGAGTTCAACAGAGAAAGCATCGATTTCGACACAGTTTTTTCTGGATGTTCCTTTGTTTACATTGGTAGAGTTTCCAATCATAAGACAAATTTTCTTTCACAAAATCTTGTGATAGATTAGTAACACGCACATTTTGTTCATCATAATTGTAACTATGTGAACTGGGAAGCACATGAATGTAGACTGGGTTCTGGAGAAATGTATTAGATGTGGTTAACATAAAAATAAAGGAAAAGACAGAATAATTAATTTCTAACTAGGCTTGCCTATATGCTGAGGTAACCTTAAATATCTTTGGTTTTCTTCATTTGCTGATAAAAAGTACCTTAATAAAACATTAAGTGATGAATAGAGCTCTGGATGCACTGCTTTCTAATTCACTGAGTATTTTAATCTCTCTGGCTATTGAAGTTAGAACATCTTTCTTAGATTGACAAATATTATATAAAGTCTGTTTCTCTCAAATTATCTGTGGGTTAAACTACAGAGTGGGTCTCTGGAAGAAAGGTTTAGGATATAAAGTATTTACCTGTAATGAGGGTCATAAAATTACATCTGATTATCAGTACTTACAGCAAACAAGTCTTTGGAGAAGCAGTTACCACCTGCATATCAGCGCTTTCCGAACAAAACTAACAAAAGAGGCTACTCTGAAAGATGAAGTGTGAAACTTCATGCTATAGCTACACGTTCTTAATCTAGTTTTGATTAATTCACACTTTACCTAACTAGAAACAGTACTCTGCTGTACACTAAACTTTCTGCCTGACGAGACCAAAAATAAATCTTTGGTGAAAAGGTTTTCTTTTTCTTCAGCAAGTAGATTAAAAAAATGTTCAAAAATATTTTTTTTTTTTTTTTAATACTGTATTGTTGATCAACTACATGCTGGAGAAAAAAATTACACTTGGAAGTCTTTGGAGATATCTGCTGGTATTATTATAACTTTCTTTAAAGGCATTTTTAACAACAAGGTAGTTAAAATTGTAGGAGTATACAACTCAAGCTATGCAGTCAACTACTACAATCAAGAAGCCCTATTTTTTTTGTTAGTAACTACTTCGACAATAAAAGGTATTCAGCTCTTCAAACCTATAGCTTTTAACTAGTTCAATTATTTTTGGACAATATGTGGCTTCCTTCTCTTCTACAGAAAAGTCTTTGGTACAAGATTATTTTAAAGCATTTGAACCAACACTGTTATGAGAAGGTGAATGTATACTGTCTGGTTCAGAACTAGCAAACAGTCACAAGGTAAAGAACTACAGAAACTAGAGGCCGATTACAACACCACAAAACAGACAGAACAGTAAGGCTTATTGAGGACTTCTGACCACCTTTTGATACATGAGGAATAATACAAAAGTCAGCCTGGCCCACCTTAAGGGTGACATCGTGGCCCCAGTAAAGTCAATGGGAGTTCTGACAGACTTAAATAGAGCCAGGAGTTCCTATGGTTGCTTTCTCACAACATTACATTTTAAACATTACTTTTTTTTAATTATTTTTTAAAGTAAAAACATATGCCTTTTTTTTTTTTTTTTTTTTCCTTTAAAGTAAAACAGAGAAAGAGGAGGTATGGAGAAGAGGACTGGATACAGATACAGGCAACTTTATAACATTGGATGATTCCAACCTCCTTCCTCTCCCTCCCTCTTATTAAAAACAAAACAATACCCTGTCTGTTTGCTCCACGTTTCCGTGAGGCAGCTCAAAAGTAACAAACTGTTCCCTGAGTACAGGAAAAAACAACAACAAAAACAAACAAACAAAAAAACCCAAACCCACTAGAATAACTTTTAAAGGAGGTAGTATAAAACAGGAATTGCATGGGTTCAAGGCAGTACAGGACTCACCTCTTAACAGACTCTTCAACTAAAGCTCTGGCTTCTTTATTTCTCATGGCAGCCTCATCAGAGTTCTAGACTGGCACGTGGGTAAAGTCACTCCCTGAGCTAAAATTCCTGTCTAACAACACACTAGGTGAAGGCAAAGAGCAAGGTTGCATCCTAACAACAGCTGTGAGACAGACTGCAATGCTAGCTACACTCAAAGCTGGGTAAAAATGAACTATAAACTCAAGATACAGTTTACTTAAAACATCTAAAAAGCATTTAAGGCATCTTTCTGTACTCCAGAGCAATTTTATGAATACTAAAAAGACATAAGGCAAATCAGTAATTTTATAATATATAATGCAAGGCACCATTGCTCAAAAGTACTATGATACTGGAATACTCAGCATTATTATCTATTTCATGACTCTCAGGCAGAGCCAAAATGTTTGGAAATGCTGAATACAATTTCATTTTGCCATGCTTTTTAGCATTAACTGTCAATAAAGGGGCAACATTTGTCACTGTGGGGAACTCAGCACGTCCCAGAGCCCTCAGGATGTAGCATACATCCTGTCAGCAGTTGCTGGCACAAGTTTCTGGGAGGGAAGGCACTGTCCTAGGCTTACTGGGGTTATGAGAAAACAAGAGGTAAAAAAGATTTCATGTGGCTGTATACATGGAAGCACCAACTCCAGTTTTCCCAGTTTTTAACATCCTCTATGTCAAACAGATTAAATTGTTACATTTTATACTCTGAGGTTTCCTTCCTTTTAAAGACAGAGCTTCAGCTAAACAATCTTGTTCTCCTACCTATACAACTCCCTGATCATTAAGCGCACGTGTGCGCACGCACACACGTTCTACACACAACTGAAAAAACAAAACAAAACACAACAAACAAAACCAACAACAACCAAAAAACCAAAATTAACCAACACTACTAGGAAGTATCATCAGTTCCGTAGCTGAGACCAACTAAATCATAAATGAGGTAAAGCAGTCGTCATTCAGAGTTCACCTCTCGGCAAACTGAGGTAGATAGTCAGCAAAAGGGCCCAAAGCCTTCCCTTTGCTCCAGTGACACATTTTTAACTTTAGTCAGAAATCTTCACTGTCCTTTCACATTTGTTGACCACTGAACATTCAAAATGAGAGAGTTTTAAAAAAACAAAAACAAACACAAAAAGGAAAACACATTCAATAGCAATATGGGATCACCTGCTAGGTTAGTCAGGCTTTCCACAATAAAACTTTGGCTCCCTGTTCATTGTCCTTCGAACAGACATACACTGCAAGAATGTCTGGTGTAGCCCTAAGGATGTCAGTTTTGCACTGCAGAGTGTATCTGAAGAGGTGAGGTAGGAGTCTGGTCAGTAGCAAACGGCAGAGGAGACTCTGTGCAGTTACTTATGGTAGGGGTCATCATGTTTGTACCCAAGTCACTGCTTGCAAAAGGACTGGTAGTGGGAGGGGTGGCACTTGTCACAGAGGAGAGGTGTATCTCATCGTTGGACTCATGAGAAAATCTTCCAGAGTCACCAGTCTCGTGGCTTCCTTCACTGTTGGCTGAATGCTCTGTATCAGCAACAAGACTGAACGGTACCTGAAAGTTAGACTGCTGGCCAGGAGAGCTGGGAGAATCATCCTCACTGATGAGCACAGTGGTCCCTGGCTGGTATAGACACACCGTCTGGGCAAATCTTCTCTGAGGCTACACAAAAAGCAGAGAGAAAAAGGTCGTTCAGCTTCTGAAAATATAATTTGAATTTTTACTTCATTTCCTATCTCCTATTCTTCCAGAGTGCCTCTAACAGCACTGGCTTAGAACAATCTGGGATTTCCTATAGGAGGTTAAAAAGCATCAATCTTAAGTCTCTCATACTTTTCCATAATAGATGAAATAATCCCTTCTAGCTAAGCATGGCTAATCAAGAATCATTTTGCTGGAGAGACCTAAATGGCAATTTAAAAACATACTTGGTAGAGTTCTCTCCCATCCCTTCAAGCATATTCTTTAAGCATTACTCCTTTGGGTGGTAGCAAATATTTTTCTAATACAGGCATCAGAAATAAGCAGTTGCTTCTAGACACATTTTGGAATATGAATCTACTACCTGGAGATCAAGACTTCCCATTCCTTAAGTGTACAAGAGCACAATACAAATTACAATTCAATAAACGTTAGATGCCCCATAGGTGTAAATATGCATGATAGTGTTCAGGATTTGGCTTAATATTTCAGTTTTAATCTGTTATTTTTCTCATCCAAGTAGCAAGTATGTCTGGAGCAACAATTTCAGAAGCCAGACAGTTCTACTCAGATTCTCAATTTCTGCAGTACTTTGAGTAAATAATTTAATTTCTTTCGGTTTCTCTTCAGCAAACAAAGTTTTAGCTGTCAGGGCAGGAAGGTATTCTTTACATTTTTATATTATTTTAATTTATAAATACATATTTAATTTGCAATTATACAAAGTTTCTGCAGATGTACTACTGTAGATGCTATGCCTAGACTCAGTACACAGAAATCCTCACAGATAAAAGAGCACAGGCAAGAAAGTAATCAGTTAACTGTAAAGAGTTACAGTATCTGACAACTTGGGACAGAAAATGAAACTTCCGTAACACTTTCCTACAAGGTAGAACACCATCGACCTTAACACAGCTGAAATTATCCAGTTAAAACTTAAACCACTAATTATACATTTCTATAAATATAAAACTACGTATCAACTCCGTGTAATACACGGGGTACTTCAGTAAAGATTGTGCATCTTTGTCCATAGACCAATTACCTCCTCAGTCTTCAATTTCTTAGTATCTTGGAAGAACAGCCACCTTTTCTTGCAGTTAGCCTTCGTGACAGGCCCGTAGCTGTTAATGATCAGATCAGATCCTCCCTACAACAGAGGGAGACACACAGACATTTGTTTTAACAAATTAAGTTCCTAAGATATTTGAAAAAAAACCCCTTTCTATTTCTACCTATTGGCTCATACTGAAAAGGAAGATGAATGAAGTCTTGATGCTTAGTTATGTTATTGTGGTCTAGTATTCATCTACTGCTCGACACAAGCCAACAAAAGATCCACTAAATCTGCAAGCCCACAGGCCAGACCCAACAGCTATAGTACTGCAAACACACAGCAGAATATTCCAGCCACTGCTCTTGTTCTTCTACTTTGAATGCGACCATTCACAGTGTCTGTACCTGTACTGGGGTCCATTTCCCAGGTCTTGCATATATCCTCAGGGAATAGCTCCATTCAAGTTTGCAGTGTGTACAGAACAAGCCTTAAATCAGTATGTCTGCATGTGAAAGTTAAGGCTAATGTGGTTTTGTCACAGTAGACTCCTGAACTGTAAGAATCTACACATCCACTGATATATCCTGCCAGATAAGATTAGTTTATTATTTGATCAAATATGAGTTTATAAAATGTAACATTGTTTTGCCAGTAAATATACGGAAAAATAATATTTTCTTTAATACCCGTTTAGTGTTATGCTTGACTAGATTGTGCACCGACACTTGATAACTAGGTGCTGACAAGGACTCTCCCCTATCTCCTTGGACTAGCAGAGGCTACCTAGCAGTCCTAAGCCTATGGAGCTTTTATCCTTTGATGCTGTGTGAGAGCCAAACTCTGCAGTCTTCAGAGTACAGTATAAAACAAGCGTACGGAATCAGATCTGTAGCTGAACTTTAAGATGTCTTGAAAACGTGACCGTGGATTGCCAAACTTGTGTTTGACCACCCATTAAAAAACAAACCCTCCTGTGAATTGGTAGTGTACATATTTTACTGATAAGGACTCCAATGTTATAGCAATGAATTCTAAAGAAAGATTTCTGGTTTGGGAGTGAGTAAAGCCCACAGTACCTTAGCATCGATGAAGCTGTTGCCCACTATCATTGGCAATAAGGATTCTTCATTCTCTGCAATTCTTTCAATATTCTTCTCCACCTCATTAGCACTGGCTAATGAGATGCTGTTATGTGACAGCTGGTCAGTGCTTTGCTGCACAGGTTTAGAAGCAGATGTTTTCCTGCAGAATGTTAAAGAAGAATAAAATTGACCCACAGGAAGAAAATAAATAAATAAACAAACCAAGGATAAACTTCAAAGGTATTATCAATCTAGTAATATTGGTATATTCTCAGAATTCACATTTTATTATATGATACTCTTAAGTCTCATGGAATTTGACTGTTACTGCTTGTGGGAAAAAAAAATAAATCTGCTTCCAGTTAATCATACACAGTAGGCTACAAGCTTATGTGCAGACAGGAATTTTCAGGATTAGTAATATTACTTGGAGGAAGTAACCACTAATGGTATTAAGACCTTTCTACCATGCTACACAGAGGATGTTTCACAATGTGTATTTTTTCCTGCATGTATGCTAAAAAGTCCTTGTTACTAAAATATGCTTTCAGACATTTTTTTAATTTATTATTTGTTCTGATCCCACAGCTATGGGCAGAGTCACTGGGCCAGTTTAAACTCCATAGCAGCTGATGACAAGACAGACAGATGGTGGCTTGCACCGCTGCAAGGAAACTGCATTGTGGAATCGCTTCATGTCAGAGTTCGTCTTGTCCAGCAACACAAGTTGCTGAGAGTTAAAGCCTTGCAAATCAGGTCTGGTCAGGCTGGAGGGTTAAGCAGGAGGAGTAGATGATGTAAAGCAGCACACGGGTTTTTTTGTTTGAAAACATGCCTCACAGTTAGTTGTCAAAGCACCACTGACCCACTCTGTGGGTTCCTCCTTCTTTTCATTGGAGAAGGGGCTCAGGTAGAGTAGTGCTTTGTTTCTACTGCTGGTGGGAATAGGTGAAGAGACGGAGTACTTCAGAGAACTTACCACTCTTGGAGAAGACAGCATGTCCCAAAAATCAGTGCATTAAGAAAGAGCTCAGTCTTGAAGAACAAAAACATACCTGGCTTTACTGCGATAAATTAGGATCAGGATGCAGATAAGGATGCAAGTCAAGGCTATGCAAACTCCTACAACAATGCCAGTCATTGATTTCTGGTCCAGATGATAATAGTCAGAATAAACTATAGCAAAAAAAAAAAAAAAAAAAAAAAAAAAAGAACATAGAAAGGGTCAGTAAATAAGAAGCATTACCCCCTGCTCCCTGTCAGGAAAGTAACAGGGTTAACAGTCATCAGCACAGAAACAAATGCTTCCTTTTAATGACATTTTCAGACATTCTCTGTCATAGATTTTGACACTTTTGAAAATAAAACTTGTAGACCAAACAGAGGACTGTATGCAGTCCTTGTGTGGGAGGGGAAGAAGAAACTGCCCCACACCACAGCCTCTTCGGTAACCTACAACATGAAGCAGAGAAGCTTTCTTCAACCCCTTCCTTACAGGTTGCTACTAGACAACAAAGGGAAAAGGCTTGGAGAATTCCAGCCACTGTCACCTCCAGATGGGGTTCACTTTGATTTATGCTTTGACATCATCTGTCTATTAACCTAATTCTGAGGACATGACTCTTATTTACTTATTCAGGCCTAAAATAGAACTGCATTTCCGAAAGGGATAAGACCTGAGCAAGAAAAATCCCTGTGCTTTAATCACAATTCGATGTGTAGCACAAGGAAAGGTTAAAATATTCATGCACCTAAATAATTACCAGCTCTTGTGTCCCCAAATAGATTTAAAATCTGTAACAAGTCACCAAGATAAAGCCCATGCTACATCACAGACAGCATGTTCTTTCATTCTTCTATGGAGAGAGCATTGATGTTGCATTATTTTGCCCAAGGTAACACATAGTTTTTCCCAAGAGCTGCAGGTGGAGCTGACTTCTTTGGTGAAAATATATGCCAATATATCACTGACTGACAGGTTGATTTTGGTTGCTGGAATACCAAGAACCAGAAAATTTCAACAGGCTTATTTTAAGATGATAGCTCTGCTGGGCTGTCTGGTTCTAACTGACCCAGTGCTACTGGTATGTCCAGCCAAATAAATGAGTTAAAGAAGTGCCTTGGAAGAGCATCTGCAAAGTTGATACTGATGTTAAATTCAAAACAGTTATGTCTTCTCATTTGAAAGGCAAACTTCCAACTTCTGAGCAAAAGAATGAAACCTGTTCTAAGTTGAACTGAGATAAAAATTCCAAAATGGTTTCCTTTAGAAGAAAATACTACACTGTTAGGGCTGCCTTGCATAAAACAGAATGGTTTACCCAGAAAGCGGTTACAACCTAAACCAAACAGGGATCTTTTTTTCCTGGTGCTTGTGACAGTAATAATCAAAACATTGCTACTGACTTGTGGGATCTCCTGAATCCAAGCGTTTAGGTCTCTGGCTAGACTCTGATGTCTCCTTTGGCAGCACAGCAAGTTCTACTGCATTTGAGAAGGGCCCTTCTCCCACTTCATTGGAGGCTGCTATTTTGACCAAGTAGACATTTCCTGCGACAAGGTTTTCCAGCAAAGCCATGGTTATTGCTCCTATGAAAACATGTGATTAACAGTTCCAGTTAGACAAAAATCTGTGCTAAGAGATGGAGATTTGGACATTGGTACTTACACTTGCTTTCCAATACCAACTCTAAATCTTGTTTGAGGGCTGTGATCATTTCCATACATTCTAAACTGAATATACAGGGTACAGAATGAACACTGGGGTTGCCTGCTTGTCCCTTTTGGCCTTTCTCTCCATAGTGCTTGAACACAGCACATTGTGAAGTGCCGTTATAGTTCAAAACCAAGAGTCGAGTATTGGCTGTGATACACAGAATACTAATCCTAAATCTAGCACTAGCTGCACTGCAGTGTAATTTCAGTGTTTCTGTTGTGATCACACCTGTGAGGAGATGCTCCAAGCGTTAACCAGTCTTTGAGGCTGAGAAATCAGGATGTTAGACCTCTCTCATATACTAATCTAGGTACCTCTCCTGGATCCACTGTACCACAAATGTAAATGAAAATTGTCTAACAAAATAATTCAGGTTCAGTTTATGAAATTTCAGAAGAGGACAGATTTGGAAGAGTACACTGTATCATGCTTTTAAAATGAAATGAAACCCTGTTTAGACCTGCACAGGCTTCCTTGATTACTGCTCATCTAAGCTGTGCTGCTAAAAATATTGCAGAAAATGTATTCCTCACATGCTAAGGATTCATTTCCTAAAATCCCTGAAGGCAGAAAAAGCAGATTAAGAACATAAATAGGATTCACTTGCATTGTCCTTACAGAGGCAAAATTCCTATCAAAGCAGTGAGAGCTTGCCTGTCCAGGGACTGCAAACTGCTGCTTAAAGTTCCAATTCCTTTCTAAAATGCCTGTATTTCTGTCTACCTTAGAAATACATTGCTTTTCCTTCCCCAAATAGTGGCTGTTACAGGACTAAATCTATCACTTGTTCTCTTTCATTCCATTTACTTTCTCAGACTTAAGTCTAAATTTCAACCTTTCAAATCAATTTCAGAAGTCAGAATTTATACTGTCATGGAAGTGTATAAAATATATGGTTGTTTCATTGACAGAAGAGATTATACATTTGTCAAAAAGGAAGCTACTTCAAAAGCTGTTTCAACTCTTCCATAAAAAAGCACCCATTAGCTGAAAGCATTTGAAGTAAAATGTGAGGTATCTGTAACCAAAGGAGCTGTAATATTTAGCACCAGCAAGGGTGAAAGGTCACATCTCAATATTACAGGCTCTTTCCCACCAGCTCCTTTAAAATCTGCTGCATTGCTAAAGCAAGTAAGCACTTTGTACTGATTTACTGCACACCAAGTGTGTGAAGGCTGTAACTTCTGATCCACTTGAAGAGAACCAGGGAAAAGGGGGGAGGTGACTGGAAGATAACTTCATCACAAATCAGCAACAAACTGCCTTTCTGTTTTCTAATTCTGCCATGCCTGACACAAGCTCAGTCAAAATAGATGGGTTTGGTTTTTTAGCTGGTGGATGGGTAGTAATTTTCATGCATAAACTAAAGCCCATATGCTACAACTTTTATAGGTCGTAGGCCTGGTTTGTGGGTTTTGCTTTGGTTGGCTTTTTAATTTTTTTTCGTTTAGGGGAGATGTCTTTGGAGGTATGGGAAAGAAATGGGGTAAGATTTCACAAATCTTCTGCAGAGTAAGTTTAATGTCAAGACCAAACAATGCTATTTAGTGCATAGGTTAGCTGACCTCATCAGAATAACTGCATTAAAAATCCCAGGTCTTGCTTCTACCTCAAATTACCTATGAGAGGACTGTCATGGGACTATCACAGTGTTTTCCCAATTTTACCTCTACAGACTAATTTTCTTTCACTGACTTTTTTCAGCTGCAGAGCATTACAGATTGTCCTAACATGTCAAGATGCCCGAATTCCACGCCATGCCTCAAACCCTAACATATCTGTTAAAATACAAAATTAGTGACTCTGACATTGATGGACACAGTAATACACTGAGATTTATAGTTTTCCATTTGCTCATTTCCTCCAACACTTACAGTATGGGAACACATGAAAATATTTACTGGTACTGCCATCCTCTCATCTGAAATATCTATGGTAACGTACTGTTTGAGATGCTTTTCAGTTTCACAGCCATGGCTGAGCTGGACTATGTACCTAAAAGCAATTAATCCGCTTTGCTGCGTACAACAAATACAGCATATCATCATCAGAATGGCAAGCTTTATGTTCATATAAGCTCTTTGTGAATTTAAAAATGCTGAGTTTTTTTAGTGAGTAAAAAATAACATTAAATTGGTCTTTTAATATGACAATGTCACATCTCTGTTTCTTCCAACATTTTAATGGGATAACTATATCACTGTTCCTTTGAACAAGTTTAATAGTGAAAAATCATGGGCTCAATCTTCCCTCTTTAATTAGACCTCACTGGTATTTCAGAGACTAGTTATTTTTCACAAATTTTGCTTAACAGTCCTTTTACTGTTACTCTTCACAGCTGACCACTCTATTTGAGGCCATCCAGCAAAGATAAAGCAGCACTGCCACCTTCCCAAACGGCTGTTGGTCCTTCGTCCTCTTTTCAGAAGCAGCACAAAGGACAACCACCGTCTTTGAAATAAAGCACTTCACTCTCACTGATGGCAAAATGAGTTGTCCTCTAAGTGCATACTCATTAAGTTTTATGAAAATTTAAAGCCTCACTCTCTGCTGCCAACTAAGCTTTCAGCCACGAAACAACACAGAACAACAAAATAGTAACTCTTTGTGGGCAATCCTCTTAAATAAGTTACTCACGCATACGAGTTTACTCTTGAGCTTCCCTCTCTAGCTTAATACATTATTAGAACATTACCTATTCTGAACTGCCTCTGTCTATTTTGAATACCAATCAAACAGTAAATGCCTTTTTCTTATTTTCTGGCTATACCAGAAATCTGTTCTTGATGAAGCTCTTCAAACCATAATAATATTCTGGAAAGTGCCTATGAAAAATTAGACTATATCTGCATCTAATCACAAAGATGTGGCTGCAGATCTATCACCATACCTGAGTTACTAACTGTCTGGGGCTCAGCAGTAGAATAGAGCCAGAGAGTTAAATTGAATTTGCAGAGCAATTTACTGGGAGTGAAGTTCATTAAGCAAACTAGCTAACTGAATTGGTAATGATCAAAAGAAATATATAAACCCACACAGCCACATTTATAAATTTATTTCTGGAGAGCAAGGCATCTCAGAGACTTCAGATTTGAGAGAATGCATTTACAAAATGAAACCATCACAGTCATAGCTACAACAGAATCAAGATGGATGTAACTGGATTTTTGAGACATTTTGGTTCACACGCACACACCGAGCTCTGGAGAAACACAAACAGCCCCTCTCCCCTCACCTGAGCACTAAATGGGTTTTAATACATTTTCATCATGACCATGGGAATAATTCTAAACTAACTACAACTATTATGTGAACATTTATATGAATTTCTTTCTCATTGTAGTCCAAGGGAGCTGAAAGTAGCAAAGCATCTGCTAAGTAGCATCACTGTTTGTACAGTTTATGATTTTAGTTTACCTTCTCTGTGCAACACTTGCCATTCCCCAGCAATCCAAGACTTCCGGGATGCATAGAGGATAGTGTATCGTGTAACAACTGTCTCAGGACCATCAGGTGGCTTCCAGGAAACCAAAGCAGTATCATCCTCTATCAAAGTCACCTTCACTCCTACTGGAGGGCCAGATGGTGCTGTGAGAACAGAAACACAGTATTATTAGGCTAGTCTAATTTACATGCAGTTAAATTGCTCAGAAAGAAACTGGCGTACAGACCCAATGGCCACTGCTACGGCCTAGATAAACAACATATAACAAACACACACTGCTCCTTAAGAGAAACTCTGCTGTTAACTCTGATCAGGTCGATAGCTTAGATCTTGTAAAAGCAAATTTCACATCTTTCCTTCAACTCAGGAAGGAAACATCTACTGACGAAAAAAAGGTATCATTACCCTGTGAACGGGTACATCCCAGACACTGCAATGCTGAGAACATGAAACTGAAGTTTTTGACTTTCACTGACCAGGCTGACAGAAAGCCAGCCAGCAGCTAGGGCCATAGATATGTGATATTCTTACATTTCTAAAACTTCTGTTTTTTAAAGTATGTTTTCATAATGCCTAAGAACCAGACATGCCTCTTCAAAACATATTTTCAAATTTTTATTCAAGTTATTTCCATTCAGTACTTACCCCCATTCCAATGGGGTAAGTATATCACATTTTACCAAAAAATAAATGTTCCTGATTTTAGATAGATTTGAAAAATAATTTCACATTTCCAAACCAAGGATTTTCCTCACAGCATTTTTCTAGCTCTAACTCAGAAAAGCAGTATCTGTATCTCAGAGGAACATATTTCTTTCTTCTACAGACAGCTTAAAATTAATAAGCCATTTTTCAGGCCATTTGCTTTACAGAGCTTTCTCTATAGGATCATGTGGTCATCTCCTGGTGCCTTACCTTCTGGAAGGGTAGTATGGTAGACTACTGGACTCCAGGGACTGGAGAGCTGGTCCACATGCAGCCGAACTGCAAATTCATACATGGTTTTTGGCTCAAGACCTTGAACTAACATGTGAGTCTCTGACCTGTACAGATGAAGGAACAAAATAAATGTAACAGCAGCAGCTGACTTGAAGATCCCAAACTCAAACATCTCTCAGTCACTATGAGTAGATTCTCACTGTCAGTTCAACACAAGACAAAACAGTCCAATTCTAGACACATGGTTCATCTGTGCTGTTGTCACAGTTTAGGGTCAGGGCAAGCCCACTAGACCTACCACAGATGCTCTCTGTTAACCTCCCTCCCACCCCACAGGGGAAGAGAGGGAATATGCAAGAGAGACAATTTATTGAGTAGAAAAGGAAACTAGAACAGCTAATTCTCTTAGGTACTTAGTACCTTTTTCCATGGTGGTCCATTTGCTTGGGCAGCATTCAATGTCCTCCTTAAAGGGATATCTGGATTGAACAGCTGACTAAACCAGCCATGTCCAGTGACAGCTGTCTACCTGAAAAAGTAGCTGTACTAACCCTGGAGCTCTCTAGAGGATATTATGGCTGCTGTCCACTGACGAGCCCAAATATTTATAAAGGTTGTTTGGACAGCTGATGCACAAGCAAGTCCAAGAATATTATTGCCTCAATCACTGGTAGGTATACCAAACTCAGCTTTTTTCCCTTTTCTCCCTAGGACACTATGCTTCAAGCTGCAGTAAGACAACCAGCACCACAGCTGTTGAACAGAACATGATGTTGGCTCCGTCGGCTATTCCGCTTCTCAGTTCACAGAACAGACACAGCCTATGTATGCAGCTTACCCTTCCACTTATGGCCTCTATCACCTCATGTTTAGGTGATCTCCATAGAATATGAATGTTCCCTACTCATCCTGTGGTCATATTTGGTAACTTCTTAATCATAAAATTGACTACTTTAATTGAAAAATTGATTATATAAATTGTAATACTGCAGTTTACTATGTAATCATAAAGTCAATTGTAGACATTCTCCTTTATTTTGATTCTGGGCCATGAGGAAATCTTTCATATACACCAGGGTTAATTCTCGGTGATAATATCTATGCTGAGATTAAATCTCAATTTCAAATGGTGTTACTCTACAGATACTGCTTTATTAAATCTCATTTAGTATTTTCATCTTCCATGCTGCAAAGGCAGTCACCAATATCTGCAATAATCTCATCCTACCACAAAAAGCAGCATTCATTGCTATGCCCCATATTGCAGCATGCTAAGAATTTTGCATGGTGATTTTACTGTGTCTAATCCTTAAGTCAGGAGTTATAAAGCAGGGGATGTGTTCTTTGAAGAGATATCCATTAATACTAGCATGGTTTAAGACAGCATATTGCTTATTTAGAAGCCTTGAGTAAACCCAAGTATAGAGGGAGCTACGCACACAGATTCCCTCAACAGCACCATGGCGCCCAGCAAAGGCAGTCACACTGGAGAAAGTCTTCTGCTCCCATACCACCTGGGCAGAGAGTTGAACACCAAAGCCTGGGAAGAATTTCTTCCCTGTTCTGCATGTGGCTCATGTATTGCTTCTCTGAAAACCAACCAGTAGCTCCTACCCAGCCTTCTCCTGGCAGACTACAACACACTCAGGATTGTGGCATTCCCACAGTAATGTGCTCAAAACTCAAAAACTGTTTCCAGTCTTCAAATCAGACCCTGGGCTAAGTCCCATCTTTGCCCAGACACGCCCTGTATAAAATAGGTATTCAATTTTGTTTGGTTGAAGAAGAGCTTAAAATTAAATTCAACTTGAACAGTTAAAAATCCATTAAAAACTCAAGAGCTCATCCACAGATCCAACACGAGGATCACAGGTAGAGTGTTAAGCTGTCCTATGAATACGTTTTAAAGAACCCAAGAAATAGAACTAGAAGCCACTAGGCAAAACACAACTTTGTTACAGTAAAAGGCTATTAAGAGAGGGCAAGAAGGGTAGAAACTGAGTGGGAAGGTTCTGGAAATGCGAAACCAAGACACCTAAGTAGTACTGCACTTACGTCTGAAGGTAGAGAACCAGAGAAGCATTCTGCAGCCCCACTGGGTTGCAGCGGATTGTGTAGTTAATGACTTGTGCAGATGTAAAGGCAGGCTTTCCCCAGTGAAGGTAGATAGAAGATGAAGTATTAGCTTTGGCATAGAGGTGGTGAGGAGGTGGTGGCGGTGGCACCATGCGATCACGGACAGCTGTTTAGAATGAAAAAGGAGCATGAATTATTTCATGAACTGTATGTAGATACCAGTCAGAATAAGGGACAGGTCTGAGCCTACAGGTTTACATTCAAATCTGCCCCTGTGTGGCACTACCTGTTATTCAGCCCCAGGAATCTGGTTCAAGCTATTAACCCAATACATGTTAGAGGTTACTTCTGTAGTCCCACTTGTTTAGTCAAAAACAAAGTCAAAACTATAAACAGAGACAAGGGAGACAGATAAATGTCTCACAAGATACATGATACATCACTGGTTAAATGGTGCAGACAATAGGGGAGGAAAATGTGCTTGGTAGCTATCTCATTTCCTGAGCTGCAGTTCATGAGCACAGGAGACCGTCTCAGTTGCAGATGACTAGGACAGTACTTGTTACAGATATATCTTTCTGGTTCTCTGTTTTACACTGAATTAATTGGTTATTTATAGGTTAAAAAACACAGAGCTGCTGGGACCTTGAAAATGCTCAGCCCATGCACCTACACAACTTACAGACACATCCTGGAGTGCTGACTGTTTGGTCGGCCTGATAACCTTCTTCTATACTGTTGTATGCCAGAAGCCTTACATGATACTTTCTTCTAGGATCTGCACAAAGATAAAGGAATAATTAGATTCAAGTGAAAAAATAAGGATTCTCAGATGCCTACTGTCAGTGAGATAACTTGATTCTCCTGCAAGTTTGGTTCAAAACTTGTCTGCTACAATCAGCAGACTGCTATCTATCTCACAGTCTTGCTTCCGATAGCCTGAAACGGAAAATTCTTAACAGAAAGCGGTGAGAGTAGGACAAATAGCACGTTTCTATCTGAAACAAAATCACACCTTCAGAGTTAGAGAGCTAGATTTAACAGCATGATTCAGCATATTGAAAGTGCTTTCAGCCTATAATAAAGATCTCTTAAAACAAACAGCATGAGGTCCCCAAAAATCAACATTTATTTCCAGATAAGCAGGCTGTAAAGAAGCAGGGCAATGAAGGCACAGGCAGGAAGACAGGACCCAGCAATGAAATGGGAAATGTTTTTGTTCCAGGTTCCCAGAGGATATATACTGCGAAACAACGGTGATTGTTGATAATGCCTTTAACTAACGACTTCCACTTCCACATGCTTTCTTGAAAGCTGATTCTGGCAGTCTTAGAGGGTCACCAATTCTAGCTTGAAGGGTCTTCCTATTTCCCTTTCTCTGGCCATGTCTTTGGGTACTCAGACTGCAGTTGTGTTAATTATACACTCGAGTTGATCCAGGTGAAAAAAATCACTATGGAGAGTTGAGTTAGAAAGGGACCTTGAGCTTTCTGTTAAGCGGAGCTGGCATGGGGTAGCCACAGGTGGTCAGGAGTGTGAACCACCAGTATGGCTGCAGCACTTCTCTGCAGTCTACTCCCTTGTGACTGTATTCGCAACAATTCCCTTCCATACAATGGTGATTTGCAAGGTGGTTGCATTTGCTACTAGTACATACGAGCTCTTCTGGGTTCAGCTAAACTTCACCCCAGTACTAGGACATTCTAGGTATTAGGACACTCTGCCCTTCTATTGTCACAAACCTCTTTCTTTCTATTAAGATTTTCAAATGATGCAGATGTTATATAACTGCTGATATTGCTTATTTCTTTTTTCCTTGCCTTAAAGCACCATAATATTATCCCTTCTCAAAATAAGCTCTCCTCTGTCTCATTTAGCTGAGATTTGGCACGTCCTCTCTCATGAAATAAACAGGAACACAAATCCCTGACATTTCTTCACCACAAATAGGACTTTTGTTTACATTGGATTGTTAGCTCCCTCTGCAGTCTCTGCACCAGCAATACAATCTTAACTCGATTTCATGTTTCTGTAAAGACAGCATAGTAATTTCATAAGAATGCTTTTGGTAAAAGCTTTTAATCAGCTTTAAATGAGATATCACTAGGTAGAGTTTACATCTCTAGGTATGCTTATTTTTAAAAGGCTATTTTACCAAAATCTAAATGTAAGTGTAAAAGACGTTCTTAAATTTGGATTAAAGTATTTCTTTGATATGTTTAACAATAATGGCAGAATAGGCAAGAGGACCCCATTCCCATTTTTCAAACAGACTTTAACATCACAAGTAGACAATATAAATAACAAAGTGTAAAAAAAATACTTTTTTAGTAAAGTTCTCATCTGCTTTCAGTTTTTTTCACTTTACAATATCACTTTAGCAACAGATGACCTCAGTTGTTTCTAGCCAACAAATTACAATCAGAGAAAAGAAGATGGATGCAAACACACAAAAGAACCATAAACATGATGAAAGAAAATATGGAATTTTAATATTGAAAATTCAGAAAGATAGTAAGATATTATATGTAAAACATTGTGATCTCTTAAAAATTAAACAAAACCAACCAAGCAAAACCAAACCAAACCAAAAAAAACCCACCACCAACAAAAAAAAAAAGACATGGAGAGAAGGTGCATTAAAAAACACAGCCCAACCAAAAAGACAACTGCACTTCAAAGGTACCAAATGATTTGAATACCAAACCAAACCAAAATCAAGTTCTGGTGATTTAGAGGTGAATTACAGCACACATCCCAGAAAAGCAGAAGTTTATACCTTCCCAGACTTCTTAACCTGTGGTAGGAATATATTTATTCAGTGTGTAACAGAAATATTAAAAAACAAAGCAATTTCTTTAAAAAAAAAAGAGGCTATCGAGGCATCTTTAAGATCTCATTAGGATTATGCTTTGGAAGTTGTTATAATAAACAATTTCCTCATCCATTCTTAGAAAAAACTTGAAATCGGGTACTGTTTAGCAGTCCCTTGAATGGATTTCCACATAAACAGGCAGCATCCAGACGGCCAAGTGTCACAGTCTTTTTCTTTACAAGTTCCTGCAGAAGAGACCCCTGCTGCATTTCCGCAAGACACACGATGACGGACACAACAATTTATCATCCTGCCGAGCACCTTCAAAAACTTTGTGCCCTTTGAAAGTGGTCACCCAGAACTGATCATCTTCACTGTGAAATGAAGAATAGCTAAGGTCCAGTGCCCTGCTGAGCTGAATGAGGAGCCTGTGAGGTCTGTTTATCCTCATTGCCTTTTATTTAAAAAAAAAAGAACAACTGAATTCCTCATCAACACTACTTGACTGGGGAGGAGAGAAAGAATAATGGGATGTGGAAGAAAGGCAAAAATGTAACTCTGACAAGACAAAAAAAAAAAAAAATCAGTATCTTTGAGAAAGCCACATTTTTGAAATCTTAATTTTTAAGTGTCTTTAAGACTCTACATTTAGGAAAAGCACAATGTGTGCGAATGAATACCATTCACATTTTTCTTGTATAATGCAAGAAGTTTCAAAAATATTTACCTTTATATAGAAGAACCTGTTTAAAAAGAAACTCCCTCAACTAGTGTCTATATAAACCAGGCTTATTTCTACTTCAGGACATCATGGTTCAATTGGTAGTAAGACTAGTTCAATCCTACAGCAATGGCAGAATTTTTAATCTGTCCCATATTACTGCTTCTGTGGTTGAAAAACCATCTGTGGTATCTATAGTTGAAACAGCAACTGAGGAGAGCAGCATTATGTACTGGCCTAGAAAAGCCTAAATGTTACATTATTCTAAAAAAAAAGGGAATATAAAACAATTTTGAAGACAATGTACCGAGCAGTCAAAGAAACTTGCTTCAGAGATTACATGTGTAACAGTAGTGAAGACCAATTCAAAGGACCTGCAGAGATGCCGTTCCATATTGATCACAGCTTCACCATAGCAAAAGAAGGTAACCAATAGCCAAAGATCTGCCTCCAGTTCCAACAGATTACTTGCACACTATTTGTGTTATGAAGTGGTGGAAAAAACTTTTTGTCTGAAATAGCCTATTTAGAATATTTTTAACAATTGTTAGTTTTGTTTACAAGCTTATGATAGGATTTACTCCTCAACAACAAACCCAGTACAAACTTGGCACAAATACTTTAATGTAGCAGTTCATCAGCTGGACCAAATATTCAAAGCCAGACATAGCCTTGGAGAGAAAGCAAACTTCAGGAGCTTTCTTACCTTCAACCGGCATAGGCATCCTGAATAGTTTATACATAAATCATTGTTAAAAGATTGAGGATAGCATGGCCACCTGGGGGGCTGACAGTCTCATATTTAGTATTTGCCATCCATGCACTTTATACAGCAACAGGATGCTTGAGAGGCTCAGAAAACAGGGAAGCGAACATTGAGGCCATCAGTCATGCTCACACCAGACCCAGAGGTAACACATCTTTCCACAGAAGATCACTGCTATTCAGAAACAAATTAGGTGCAGTGATTTACTCAACCCATTCAACACATAGATACATTTTAAGTAAAAAACAACAAAAAAAACAAAAACAAAAAACAAAACAAACAAAAAAACACCCCAAAACAAAACAAAAATAAAACAAAAACAAAAACAAACAAACAAAAACAAAGCAAAAAAACCCCAACAAACCCTCACATCAAGACTTCACCTCTGCATTTTCACAATTTCTCTGAACAGCTGGTAACACTGCGTCATTTCCATTAATTCTTTTGCAATAGACATTGTCAGCATTTGTATAGTAGCTGAAGGCTTGTTCCCAGACCTAAGGTGAACAGGAAAAATTTTGTAGCCCATTTACTAACTGGCTGATTTTTTTTTAAAGTTAATTTGTCTCTGTTGAATAGGGTTTGGTTGGGGTTTTTTAGCGCTGCTGGCATGAGGTTGTTGTGAAAGTGTCACAGCACCTACAGCTTTTCAATAGGCATTTTTATTATGACTTCAATCAACTGATGGAAAGGATGCAAAAACTCCATCGTTTGTACAAATCAAGAGGCTGGCACTGATGTTGATATAAACCTGCTAATTCATAAATTTTACGACAAGAGTGCCTCTGGAGTTCACAGGGGCTGTCTTAAAGGACATTGTCGGCTGGATGGGAGTACACAGGGGCTGTCTTAAAAGACATTGTAGGCTGGATGTTTTATGCTGGCATAGCTTCATGCACTAAAATGGATCTGCATCACACACCCTTTTTTTATAACCAAAACCTGTCAGCATGAAAAAGCATATGAATAGTAGTTCAAGCAGAGGCACAAATTTCACCTCTGGTAATAATAATCCTATTAAATAAGAGTAGGAAAAAGCTAAATATGCATTATATTGATTCATTTCCTGTTATCCAAATAAATACTGACAAAAAAAAAAAAAGGTAGGATAATCCTCATTTTCTTATGGCAATTTCAGTAGGTAGGTCACTGCTTCCTGGTGATACTCCTCTGGAATCCCATGTCATTCATTCCCCCATAAAAATCTCCAGTGAGTCTTGCAGATGTGTGTGCAACACACATGGGGGAGCCTTCTCTTTGTTTTGAGTCTGTGAATAGGTTCTACACCTCACAGTAAAACTATGACAAAACTAAATATTGCAAGTATGAGGAAAAAAAAAAATAAGCTTAACTAGCATTTAAAACATAGATTATAACTTGGAAAAAATATTAAACATTACAGGAGCTGAAGCTTGATAAGAGTTCAGATGACAATGACTTACTTGTGTATTTTACTGTCTTACTACATCATTGAGAGATAATCTTAGAGATCATGCTCAGCTTCTGAGAAAACAAATATTTAACTCAGATTTTCCTTTTTTTTTTTCCCCAAAACTTAAGATTTTCATAAGTTCAAATTATATATATATATGGATTAAACATACAGAGCCCAGTTTTCAAAGCTTAGGAAATCATATATGGTCTAGTAAATAAACCATGACAGGCAACTACGGAGTTAGTATCTTCTCATGCTAGGACTAGTTTTAGTGTATGTTGGTGTATTACATGGAATTCCATTGAGTTACTGTCTCAAACAGTTCTTCTAAAACACTGAGTCAAATACACAAAAACATATAAACCAATCTGGCAGTGTTGCACAATAGAATTGTGCCTGTTGAGCCTTACTGGTCTCGGAAAGCCTAGGTTTTACTGTAGCAGCTACAATTATTTGAGGGAAAGAAGAAGAAAAACAAAACAAAACAAAAAGTCCTCTGTTTTGAAGACATTTCCCTAGTGATAAAGGTGACAGGGAGAGAGGAAGGAACATTTCTCCAAGCAACGTGGGGTTAGTTCCATCTGGTACAGTTATACCTCATTACTGCCAGATGGTGTCCCCATGCACTTCCAGTGAACCCAGCTGGAAAAACTAGAGGCATCAAAGATTCAATGCCTGTATTAGCAGTTAAACAACTAAAACAAAACAAAACAAAACAAAAAAACCAAAACAAAAAAAAAAAAACAGAACAAAACAAAAACAAAAACAAAAAACAAACAAACAAAAAAAACAAACAAAAAAAAAAAAGGGGGGGGGGCTTTAATCACTTTGCAGCTGGTGAAGTACTTTTGAATGCAACTACCTCATTCTTAAATTACAGAGACTGCAGTGAACTTTTAGAAAAAGTTACCAAGAACAATAAAGTCTCTTCCATATTCACAATGGAACAAAAATTCAATTTTCAATACGTTCTATTACATAAATAAAACCCTCTAAGCTTAAAGCAGCACAACATGAATAATACAGCCAATGAAAAATATTAATCCAGATATAACTCCATCCTCCCTTCTCAGAAGAATACAGAGAAATGCAAAACTCCTGATTGCATTTAATCTTCAAATCAATTTTCTGCAAAAGTTTCAAATCAGTTTCTGCAAAACTGTGTTTTGCCCATTCAGATTTTAATAATTTGTCTTTGTGTGATTCTTCTATTCCACATTAAATTTATATCATTAAAAGTAACTAGAAAACCTGTAACAGCAGGTTCCATGACCACACTGTACACAAGTCAACTGTTCGTTCAGCTGAAGCTTATATTGAAAAACAAAATGAAGAGTCCTAAATCAAGTGTGTTACGGAGTGCCGTTTGCCAATATCAACACAGCCAAAATTTTGGTTTTCTGGCAAATACTACATGGAAAGCATCTGTTTACAGGATACTTAGCTAAGGTTACAAGATAGTGTGATATTGCAACCCCTAAAAGCCCTGTCATTGTTTCCTTCAGCTGCTGCATGTTTGTGAAGCTCTGAAGGCCTTGAAAGGAATAGAGCCAACAGGTCAGGGCTAGATAAAATTAAGAAGGAATCCAAGGTCAGACCATGAAAGAACTTTTTTTTTCTCCCCTCCAGAACAGTAAGCCCACCTCCGTCAGCCTTTCATTCAGTCCTGATAAGAAGAGACGTACTCCACAATCTGGATTTCAGATGTTTTAAGTCCTCTTTCAGGAGAGGAAAAGATAAGGAATCCTGAAGAAGACAGATGTTCTAGCATTTCACTTCTTAAGCTACATCCAGTATGGTGATTCTAGCAGTTGGGGAAGGGGATAAGAAACATATTTTAATTTTATTCTAGCTTACATACAAAATTTTAAATAATACTTTTTTCCCTTTCTAATAAAGATATCAAAACCACACTACACTCAGAAGGCTGAAAAAATGTGTGTTCTAAGGACAAAACTTTTGTGGACAAACGTCCATTTTTAATTTAATCTTCTGTGCTGCTGGATTTTTTTGTATAACCTACAGGTCCATTGTTGGGTAGTGGTCTGTCTGGATAGCTCATTGGTCTGGTTTGCCAGGGTGACTGCACTGCCCCCAAGCCCGTCCCTTCAACACAATAAACTCCAGATAATTATTCAAAGAAGAGGCCGTCAGCATGGGCTGCTCTGACATCAGGTCACGGCCTTTGACATCGAATCTGGGGCTAGCCAAAGTCTGCTCCAAGCAACAGAGGTCCAGGGGAATTATTAAGGGGGAAGGGTGGGAAAGGAAGAGCACTGAGAAATACTATCCTTAAAAATGTACTTTTGAAGCAAAGTAATGTAAATACAGCAGAAACTTATTAGGAAAATAAGCAAATACATTTCAGATATACTTGACAAAAAGGACAGAGAGAAGTTCATCAAGCCATACAGTAACATAAAGTCAGGAAGCAGAAGGATGATGCAGATTCAGGCCTCTTCCTCTCAAAAGCAGTAATCCCTCTCAGATTTTCAGTACTGGATTTTATTTCTCTTTTCTAATAATTTCCCTTTCACTTTGCTTGAATACATATGTTTAAACAAACAAACATTCTAGCAATGCTGTTCTGTGATCACTTTAAAAATCTTGTCAAGGCTCTAGTTATGTAGTTTCTAAGCATTATTCCTAGCTTCAGATAGTAACTTTTAAGTCTATTTTTAAAGGAGTGGGAATTTCAATTGACCGTACATTTTAAATAATGACTTTTTACTATCAAATTAAAATAGTTTGAGAAGTTACAAATCACCAACATTTTACATCTTTGTGCTTTCTTTTTCAGTTTAAGGGCAACTCTGAACAGTTAGATGGAACAAAGACTGTGATACTCATGTTTTCTTTTGCCAAGCAAATAACCCAAGCAGAAACTAAGCAATTTTTTCTTTGTACAACATTGTAAAAGTTTATTTTGGTAGAAATTAGAACATATGACATATGTGAATTGATCCAGCTAAATGGTTTGGCTTTCCACTGCTTTGGATGGCTCTTGCTTATTTGTCTAAATCTGAAATGGGTCTGTATCCCTTTTGTAGCTTTGTGCTATCCCCTTAATGGGCCCCAGGACAAACACCTCACACCCCCTTGCAGTAAAAACATCACCTCTCCTACTGCCCACAATTAGCAATAGCAGCTTTATAAAAAAAAAAAAAAAAAAAAAAAAAAAAAAAAAAAGAAAGGGGAAAAAAAAAAAGAAAGAATTAACTGGGTGGGAGGGCTAGCAGGGCAGGATGTATTCCCAGCATACAGACTTTTGGAGACTACAGAAACAAGCTACCTATCTAAATGGCTCTAATCTTCTTAAAAGAAATTTTTTAAATTCAAAAATTTAAAGTTTGCTCCATTTCCTTAAGGGCGTGGAACATTACCACTATGCCCGCAACGTTTTCAATCAGTTCTTCTGTTTCTCTCGTGCTTTCGAGAGCTGTTAAGTTGCATAAGCAAAAAGCTCTCTTCCAATATTATTCTAACAACACTCTCTGAAACTAGCAGACACCCTTATGTTAACTAGCCTGGCTCACCGTTTTCAAAGTGAGCTCTCAAAAGCTAACTTGAAAGCAATACCAGAGGCCCAGACAAACACCTAATTTTGATCTTTTGTACCCGTCTTTTCTTCTGAGAGACCTTTTCTTTTGTTGCTGCCCAGTGGAAAGCACATAGCTCATTGGTCCTGCTTTGAAAGATGAGAGCACTGCCCCTCAGTCCACCCCTCAGAGCACAATCACTTTAATGGAATTATGTAGAGAGGCCATCTCTGGAAGAAGAAAGGGAGGGCGAGGGGGGAAGGAAAGAGTGTCCAAGGAGCCAGCAGAGCCTTAATTACCCCCAGTTACTAACACAGATATGCCCACTGAGAATTCATGCAGTGGTCCAAATAGGATGTGCCACCCCATACAACAGGTTCCCTTACTCACAGCAACTGACCCATGCACGAGTCACAGAAAACAGTGATTCAAACATTACAGTAGAGGGTCAGGGCAAAACAAAACAAAACAAAACAAACCCCACACAAATACTGCTACAAGCACACCTCAAAACAGGAATGTGCTTTTATAGCACATTTATGGTTTTTTTCCATAGGATGGAAGAGACTGAAAAGATGATCTCCCCGGTGAAGACCAACCTTTTTGGGTTGCAGACAGCAAGGAAGTTACCATTTGCCTGACCTTCAATCCGAGAGGAATGCTTCCAGAAAATGCATCTAAATAAAATGCAATAAGCACTCTACCATGTTTGTTTTACCATCCGTTTAGGTACCAAGCTCTATGGTACTTATGCACTGACTATATGACATCCACCATCACCTTACAAACAACACATTTTTACACAATGACAAAGGCAATCTGTTCACAGCACCCAAACTTTCCCCTGAAGCTATGAAATAAATTTTCTTTCAGAAACAACATTTTCTACTGGTCTGTCATGGACCCCCCGTGCCATTTTGACCCTTTTGTGCAGCAAAATGAAAACACTATCTATCATTTCTTACACTACAGTGACTTTCTAGGAGGTGCACAGTTTCATTGCAAAAACATCTGTGGTCTGGTAACTCTTCTCAGATCTCAAGCTTTAGGAGTTGTGCTGTTGCAAGCACGATCGCAAGATGCAAAAGTTTCAGGTAGGGCAACTAACAATCAGTCTGGCTCTTCTTGAAAGGGCTACAAGGAACTGCAATAAAACACATTCAAACTGCTCAATGTAAAACAAGTCAGTCACACCAGAAAAACAAAAATATATGCAAGTAGAAACCACCACTATATTTTTCTTAAGGCAAATATTGGCTGCATGGCCTGTATCCAGCTGCATCTATAATTAGGGCCCAAACATGAGGGGGAATTCTGTTATTGCAGGTGTCGAGGGCCATGTGTGCTCCCACTCACACAGCGCTCCCCTTTATTTGTCGGATACCAGGTTGCGGTCGTGCACCTACTAGACAGCTACCTAGTCTGCACTCTGTGTCCACGGGCTTGCTGGCATGCACAGTTGTGTGAGCATTAAACTGTTACTATATAGGCACTTTGCAGATACAAATACAGCAACTGCTTAATGAAGTTCAAAATTTGGCACTCATTTGTTGAATACAGGGTAGAGGGAGCAAGTTAACCTAGAAGGATGACAACTTTTTAAAGAGAATTTGCTAAACCAACACATTTGTCATAGACTGCCAGTCTGATACACATTTCCTGCTGCTAATAAGACAACTCTCACACTTCATTTGCTAAAGTTAAATCCAGATGAATTAAATAAAGATTAAAATAAAAGGCTGGTATCAAGCTTCCTTTGTACACTATCTTTAATGCAAAGTATTCACTGAAAACTCAGTGTATAATGCTGAATGTTTTCTAATTACACTGGTTAATAAACCAGGAAGCAAGGATGACAGTTAATGCCACTTGGGAAGAGTTCAACTCAAATGCCTTGGCTCAGCAAGTCATTTCACCCAAAGCGTGGTGGCGTGAGGACCCAGGTCTGTTTCCTCAGCCACAAAATGCACTGCTGTACCTCTCTCCATATGTGAGCACATCTCTTTAATTTTCCCTCACTATCTTCTTAGATGTCTCATTCTCTACAGCCTTTCTAACTGGTTGCACATATTTGACATTTAGCAAGGGTATTTATTTTAATTGTTTAGATTATGCTGAGCTGCCTCCCGAGCAGTTTGGTGCAGCAGTGTTATTTTTAGCCTTTACACTTTCATACATCACATCCTGGACTTCTAGAACATGCTCTGAAGAAAATTTCCATTTGTAATGATAATAAGAATATACAGGACACCACAACATCCTTGGCTCTAATATGCACCACGGTTACATTCAATAGCACACTGGCATGGGCTATTTGTAACGAGTGCTGTGGTAGGAATTTGCACAGAAAATGTATTAAAAGAACACACTGAGTGACAGCTTGTCACCAGCTGGTGAAGCCTGATATACTACATTTATATTCCTTCTTGAATGTTTCAAGTGAGCTTAAATTCTGTACAAATGCCCACCTAGAAGGCCTGGAGAATTTGCTTCTCTGTAGAAATTATACTACCTTTTCATCTCCACACTGATTCCACTTAAAACTATATTTCAATGGCATCTTGTGTTAATCTCTTTCCAGGCCAGGACTCTGCTCTTCTAAGATAATTCACCAGAAGGATTACTCAGTCTGTGTTAGTGGCAGCAGCTGTGCAAGTTAATGTTGTTGCTGGTTTTAGTTAAATAGATGTTAATGGTTTATTTGAAGACTATTTAATTAAGACCAAATTTCTGGAACAGTATTCTTGAAAGCACCGTAGACAGATCTTGCAGGCAATGTAAAAGGGGTGAACATGTGCAATCTGCATTTGACCCTAGTATGCTCACAAACTCAAATCCTTTACTCAGACTAAGTCTCTGAACTGTGTTCTGAGTCCTAACATCCTTCTACAAAAATGTTGTTTCATGTCCATACAAAGAAGCGTCCAAACAAGAGAAGCTTGAAAGATTTCAGGCTTCCTGAAACTTGTGAAAATCTTTTGCTCTTCTGGCTGCCAACAATGCATCTACTATTTATTTTACACTTTGTGGTATTTTGCGAAGAAAACAGTGTATTCCCCCACACACTTGGAATTGAATTACAACACGCTTTTAGCATAAATACTACAGGTAAATACTACTGAACTTTAAAGGATGCTCAGAATAGCATAGAATAGCAATAACAACATGAAGAGTACATTACAACTTTGCAGAATCTGAAACAGAATATCATAGATCGAGTTCTTTTTCCAAGAATGTTTTTTTTTATTTGTGTGTGTTTTCCATAATTATTTACATGTGATTTTGGCCTGGCTTACAATTTTTCCTTCAAAAAGTTTTTTTTTCTAACAAACAAAATCACTTATCATGGGAAGCAATGCTGTTGTTGCCAAAATGTTTGACCACAGACCAGCTGTAATTTAAATCTTTCAATATACCTGTTGTATTTTTTAATTAGTTTTGTGAAGAACAAGCATTGAATATATGTCAAGCACTGTATTAACAAACTGAAAGGTACAGCGTAAAAGACTAGGGGACTACTCATAATCAAAGTTAATTTTGTCCTTTCCCAGTGCAGTCGAGATTTAAATTCTACTATATATGCCATATAATATATTATGATCTTGATTGAAAAGGGGGAGGCAAAATTATCTTGATGTAATTCCTCTGCATATGAAGTTTATACAACACTTAGAAAATGGAAAGGAGTCTGACTGATTGATTACTTCAGTAAAATAAACACACAGCTACTTAACTCTTAGCTAGCTATCTTCCTTTGCCCAATTAAAAGGGTTTCCCATCATTAAATCATTATTACAAATGCTAAGTTGAGCCTGCAGTTTGATGAGCATTTTAAGCCAGCATCAGCCAACACTGCTGCTGAAAGAAGCCAGCCTGCTTCCCCTCACCCTTCAGCTACTCACTCCTGCCACAACCATCCTTGACCGAGCTGGGTTTCATTCAGGCCAGCTTCCCACCCAGTCCCTGTGCAACCACACATGCGTTAATGCAAGCACAGAGAGGAGCAGCACAAATTAGCACAGACAGGTACACAAGGAACATGGGGTGGTTTTTTCCAAAAGTGACATCCCAAGGCAACAGAGTGAGCCACTGGCAGAACCACCTCGCTATTCCCAGCTGGTTAGGACACAACACAGCACAACCGCCAGGAGTCTCTTACTCTTATGCAGCCTGGTGAAATCATGAACCTCAAACCTACCCACACAAAAACTCCAATGGCAGAAGAGCCACATTATGTATTTTTATTAATAAAAGAAGTTTCCCTCAAGGGGGAGCTGTTATCTAATAGACTAAATGCAAAGCTGGAAATCTGGGAATTTACAGCTCAGTTCTGTCACTGATGTTGGGTGTATCATATCACGCTCTATTTAAACCATCAGTACCCAAGCAACTCCACCAAAATGGCCCCTCTCCTCCTTCTCTACCTCAGGTTCACATTTTGTAAGATGGGACAGTGAACATTCAACCACCTGTGAAACTCACTGGAATGGTTACAAAGTTCTGGAAGAACACAGCAGAAGTAACAAAGAAAAGTAGGAATATGAGTAACTGCCTAAAGTGGATTTTTGTCACACCACCCCAGGCAGCATGCTTCAGCTGCCTTGCATGGGGGCACAAGTGACAACACAGGCTCGACAGTCCCACAAGCATGACTTCTCCTGGCTTCATCAAGAGGGAAGAAGACAATTCAGAGGCAGATTTTCCAAGAGGGAGGCTTGAGCAAAAGAGAGAGTTGTAGGTACTGCTGGACCTGCCAGAGTACCCTGGACTTGTGCCTGCACTCTGAATCATGCTCAGCCATTCACTTTTCTGTCCTATAACTTGACTGCATTTTGGTGTCTTTCTTGCAGTTATTTTGTTGGTTTTATTTGAAGCATGATCTGGCTGTCATTTCTGAAGGAAAGGGATGATTATCACTGTGTATATGACAGGGCTCTTCCAATCACAGCCCATGCATACCTGTCTGCTCTGGCTGAATAACATACAAAGGCTTAATCCATCCAAGGCACTCCTGAGCAACATTTTCCAGCACAAGTAACTGGTAGAAAGTGCTACAGCTGTGAGTTTTCTAAGGCAAGTGGTTGTCAGCAAGGCAACATAGACTGACAGGAAACTAAGAGAAATTAGGTAAAGGCAGGTGAGAAGCAGTATGAATGCATCCAAAAGACATGAACAGAGAAAATAGGCCAGGTTAGTCCAACATTTGTGTTAATTTTTATTTTCCTCATAATATAGTAAGAGGTATGCTTCTGATGGAGAAGTGCTCAACTAGATTAAGATGATCAGGAAGCCAGAAGATACCCTAATTTTCTCCCAACAGTTTCACAACACATGCAAATATAGACACACAGATACACAGCCAGGCAACTGGCTGTGAACACATCCCTCCCTCTGCCTTAAATAAACAAAGGAGAATGTGGGGAATTGATGGATTGATGGACACAAGGCACAATAGTGCAACAGCAACCCAACTGCCTCTCTTCCCCCATATACACCATCCTACCCTACTGCTTCTAAACATCTCCAATAGAATTGCCTTAAAAAATAAAAATAAAAATAAATTTCACTGCAACCTGACATACAGACCACATTTTCAATATGTATTTGCATACAATATTTTATGTCTCCTCCTTTTTCTGCATATGCAAATGTGCCAGTTGTACAAAGCGCCAGAGCACGCACAGCTGAATGCACGTAAGAGGCAAAAAACTCAAGTCTTTAGCTGACCTGCCAAACAAGGTCAAGAATATATTTCCTTGTCCCAGCTTCTACAAACATGTGCAGCAACAAGTTCTTTTTGTTTTGTAACGGAAACTAACTTGAGTTGGGGTACGATATTCAGCTATGATTGTGGTAAAGCCACACCAAAGTCAGTATAAATGCCAAAATATACTTTTTATGCAAAACTTACTTCTACTAACTTTTTTCCCCAAATGCAAAGAACCACAGGTTTAGAAGAGAAGTTTCACAAGATTGTTCAAGCACAAGATTACTTCCCCCCCCCCCATGCTTCCTGCACACCCTCCCTTCATTTGCCACAAAATTGTGACTCCAGGCAGCCTGAAAAAAAAAAAAACAACAACCAAACAAACCCACAAAAAAAAAAACCCCAATCACCACCAACACAAATGCACTCTGGCTTTTCAACGCTTTTATCTTTTCCCAAAACAGAAAAATGCTTCTGTTAACAATAATGCCTTCATGGCAAATATATAACCAAAGTGTTACTCAAGGCAGGAAAGCTACCAGAAAACATATTAGCTTAGCCTTAGAAGTGCATTTACTTATCACCAACACAGAATTTGCAAAGAGTCCCTACTATTTACCTTTCCCATACAACTATCACAAATCTTGATCTGACCCAAAAATGTTAATTAAAAAAATCTCAAGAGGAAATTAAGTTAACATTTTGATCACATCCAACATCTGGACTGTTGGAAGGAAAAACTAATAATAAAAAAAATATATAGTAATAAAAAAAACAACGAGAAGAAAATGAGGAAATGTAACTAGCCCTGTACAGCAAATGTTTTCTTCTGTCCACTCTGAAGTCTCTTTCATGTGCTAATGGTGGCATTTTTTTAAACTCTTCCCCTTTGACTTACTCAGACCTTTAAGGACCTCACACATCTAATGGTTCCTCACATTCACCAAGAACAATCAAGAGAGGTCTGGGGGTTGACATGCAGTATGATTAATGGACAATGTTGATTTAATTTCCTATAACAGGAGTTTTCTCTAAGCTTTCTCCAAGGAGCAGTTTCTTTGCAAACCAGGACTTAAATATTTTACTAATGAAGTCCAATAAATAGCAAATTAAATAACACTGTTTCCCAGAGACAAATTTTCTCATTTCAGGGAACAAAAAAAAAAACCCGCAACAAATCCAAAAAAACTCACGAGTGTATTTAAAGTTCCTTTAAATCAAAAAAATGTTGTATAGTGGAAATGCACATAGTTGTTAGGGTTTGGGGTTTTTTTGGTGTGTTGGTTTGGTTTATTTCATTGTTTTGTTTAAGAAACTTGAGCAATTATCAGGTCATTCCTGACATGGTTAACTTCTTGCTCTTTTTATTCTTTAAACAGGGGTACACATTTAACTTTAATTTCCACTTCCAAGAAATTAGCCTTTATTTATTGGTTACTTTTACATTAGAGCTATTAAAATGTATGCTACATTAATTTTACATTACATATTCATTGTAATATTTAGAAATATTTCAAAAGCAACTTTGAGTGTTTTTATTTAAAATTATTTATAAACTTCCTTGATGTAAGGAGTGATCAATATATCCTTTTCATGACACAAATTTTAACCTTCAGCTCCAGCAAACAAACAATGAAACACTATTTGCATACATCCTAACTGTTACTCAATCAACATGACACAATTTCCCAACTGAATAGCCACACAGGTTTAGCTTTGAATGGTGGAATTTCTAGCCTGAGAACACAGAGCAGTAGATAGCATTTCCTGCAAGATTCTAATCACTTTCCCACCACTGAAAATTTTACCTTTAAATACTTTGAAGATGACACCTTTTTGCTCTCCTATGGGCTGGCAAGTTATCTTGCCAGAGTGCAAAAAATCTTCCCCTCCTATTTCCTGCTGCTATGCAGCACCCTTGATTCCAATTCTTCAAGTTGTGACACAATTATTCTGATGTCCTGAGAGAAACAACTGCATCCGACTCAGTTATGGCAACAAATGATAAAGAGACAAAGGCATGGGGCACATGGAAAATAATCTCTCCTGTTGCCTTAGTGAAGGCTCTATCTTTTCATTTTTACCTTTAAAATTGCTACAAGGCATTGTCCTATGAAATAATGAAACTCCCCTCATGCTGAGAGCTCCCACTATCTCTTTAGAGTCAGGCTTAACTGGTCTTAGCACTGTATTTCAGTTTTTGATGTACAGTACATTCACTATTTTGCACTGAGTATCTCCTCCTTCACTATGTCCTTCCCCTTTAAAGAGCCACTAGCATGGGAAGTTAAAATCAATTACTGCAGCAGTCAAGGCATGTTTAAATGAGAATGTCAGGACTATCTTCCCAGATAAATGTGTTCAAACTGTAACAGTTCAGAGAGCATCTTCAAGAAGTTTACATAAAAATATATAAGGCATTCCTTCCAACACACAATCTACCTGTTTCCAAAAGATCTTAGTTAAGAGAGTGAGAATGCATCTTTCTGACCTAAGATAAAGTGCGTAGCATGTGGAAAAATGAATACTTTTCCGCAAGTTTTACAGCCACTTCATGACTCTGCACTTAATTTAAAGAAAGCCTAGAGATTCCTCTTAGTAAATATCTGTCATATGTAATATTTAATCAACACCAAAACTAGATATGCTGCAAATGCAGATGTTACAGATTTCAATATTCCAGCACATACTGGCTAAATCAGTAATATATTGAGAGGCTTGATGTTGTAATTTAAAATTCACAAATACATTAAACATTAATTGCAGCTTTCCATTACAAATTAACTGAATGAAAATAACATTTACTTTCAAAAAAGAAAAACACGGGCAAAGTAACTGTGATGTGATTAAAAATTAATTTGATAAATTCAGTTTAATAGAGGCAAACTTAAATGCCGTCAGAAAAAAATACATCACAATAACAAAAAATAAAGTGAAAATATGTAATCATTTTATAATTCTACAATATTGCCCAGCACAAGAGAAATAATGGCAGCAGAACTACAGAAGGAAGGAAGGCACTACATTTTTACAGATGTGGCACTCAAACTGCATAGTAAGTACACAGCATTAGCAGCTGATGGTTAACTGGCTTCTCTTCAGCAAATCTGCTCAGAACAAGCTGATATTTATCTAGGATTCCCACTCAGTCATGTCTAAGAGTGCTTAAATACAGCTGAGCCAAAGATACAGTTGTTGTAATGGATGCCATGCCAATGAGTTCCAACAAAAGGCCACACAGTTAAACACGAGCTTCAGTTTTGTTCAGTAAGAATTCAATTTACAACCTGAGTGAATCAATTTTTCATCTGAACAGAGCAGTGGAGTACTTTTCTTCCACAAGGGGGGCATGAGCCAAGTGGGTGAGTTTGCGAATCAGCTTGTCTGGTCACCTCATGTCAGTGTATTTGCACTGTGCAACCTCTTGATACTTAGCACTGATACAGATTTGAAACAAAACACGATGTGACAGTTCATAAATTCCAACAACGAAACAGAACAAAAACCAGTTTGATCTCTATTTACGCTTAGAGCCTGTAAAATGCAATATGGTTCCTTATATAAAAGAGGTAAAAGCTTATCAAAGCAGCATTTGCTTTGATATTTTGCAGGTAAAAAAAGAGTTACAGGGTAATAAAGCCACTGTGTCTCTCTTAATCTCTAAGGGTTTCTCCTCCCATTTTAAACCCTGAAAGGGAAAAAAAAAAGAAAAAACACAGATATGCTACTTCTGCATTTGGAAGACAGGCTCATATACAGCAGTGACAAGTCTGCCTTTCATGATTATGAAGTAAGGAATGTGTGTCTCTTGTTTACTGATGTATAGTAGAAGCACACTATCATACCAGGACTAGGCTAGAGCTCAGGTTTGCCAAGTACAAATATACATAAACTGCCATGTCTGTGATAAAGAGGTCCCAGTTAGCTGAGGAAGAAGTTGCTTTAAACATGCCCAGTCTACTTCTAGGGCTTTTGGCTTTATTACTGTGCAATTGGACCAATTCATTCTCCCCTCTCTCAGCAAATCCCTTATGTTTTAGCTGATAAGTAGTAGTAGCAAGCCTGTTACACACAATCAGGAGAACTGACAGATAAGAGGTTTAGTTTAAGGATGTAATCAGTGTGAGTAAACACTAGACTGACCCAGCTGTAAACAGTGGAAATAAATGATAATATTTGTCCTGGTCACCTACTGAGCTATTAGACACTTTCCACTATGTAACAATGTAAATATAATGGCTACAGTATATATACAGCATACAGTGCTATCATCTGGTTTTCCAAACAAGAAAACAGAGCTTTTAATTGTTAGTTATTAAGAACTAAAGTAATTTCTGATTTTTTTTTTAACAAAGATGAATGTTTCATTAACTGTGAATGTCTGATCTGATATAAAATACCTCGAGCAGAAATAAAGTATATCTGTAATACTAGATTATATTTTATTGTCACTAGATAGCAGTTAACTACAAAATGTAAAAAACCCCCGAGTGTTGAGGAAGAAAGATCTGTGTTTTTCACATCATTTCATAAAACTGTAGGAATGCCTGGCTCCTTGAATTTGTATAGGAATCCCAAGTTAAATTTCCATAGTTAACTTCTAACCACAAACCAGTATCCACTCCCACATATACATTTTTTGGTATCTCAGAATCTTCAAATACAAGTACGTGATACTACATTTTGACACCAACAAAAATTGGGATAAAACTGAAATTACAGCCCTAGCTTATGAGAAATAACTACATTAATACATGTAATGATCTTACAGCATTTCTTCTCAATATTACAGCATTTGCAGTTCTTAATAAGAAAAAGGTCAAAGCTCTCAAAGATGTCATGAAGTTTTTAAAATTTATATTTTTCTAACACATCCACTTGCAATATGGTGCAAATGAAACTAATATGTCACATCTGACCATCGTATCAATGGCTTTACAAAACTTCATAAGCACTTTGACAGAATGATTACAAGAGACACCTGGGTGACATGCATCAGGCAGTTTAACTGGAGAAATTGTTTGCATTGACTCTTCTTATATACCTTTATTCAAATTCTATATACTGTAGAATCACCTTGTCATCTTTGCTGCCCTGGACTAAAGCTTAGCTATAATCATGGTTGTAATGAGATATAAATACATCCAGGGGAAATCAAACAACTGAAGTCCAGGTCTCTGGAGAAATGCTAAGTGTAGTAGGTAGGTTTCTAATTCTTCAGCATAAACACCCTTTTCACATGGGAGTGCCATGCAGGGTCACAAAATGTCTTTGTGCCATTTAGACTTCGACAAATTCTTCATCTGGAAACTTTGTCCAAGTCAAGAAGGGTAGGGAAGTGCACTTTCCCTTATTTCTCCTCTCCAACTGGAAAGAAGTAGGACATAGAAAAGCTTTCGGGCAGTGAAGCTTTTCTGATTAGACCAAACTTTTGGAGTAAATCACACAAATGAGTCTAAGAATCTAATTTCCCCCCCCCCCAAACGAACTAGACTGGGGCAGGGGAAAATGCCACCAGGTCACATAAAACTGGAGTACCAGGAAAAGCAGCAAGGGGTTGTGATGCCCCTCCAATTGAACAGCTTAGATGACCCCAGTCAGCACTGAAGAAATTCTCCCAGAGAGAGAGCTTGTAAACTCTCCAAGCCGCAGAGGAATCACCAACTTTTTTTTTTTTTTTTTTTTTTTTTTTAAATTTCATTTCATTGCCATCAAATCACTTCACAGTTTTTGCCCAGTCACCTGGCGCCTGCAAGCACCCCAAGCCCTGGAGAGCCAGCAGCACTCCTGGAGGCTGCACCTCCCAGAGCAGGACACTCCACTCTGCAGGCTCTCCTTGGGAGGGGCCTTCACCAGGGAAATGCCAAGGTATGTGGGCTCTCAAGGTTCACCAAAGCTAACAGACCAGTTTTTCCATCCCCTAAGGTGTCTACCTGAAAACAGTTATTTAATGTGATATCATCTTGTATCCAACAGAAACAAGAGCACCTAAGGTGCGCACATCTCTGCCATAACCCGCTTGCCTCAGGGTTTCGTGTGCATTTAGTGAGACCTCGTACATGAGGCTTGTCACCAAAGTGCAACTTTCTGAAATCCTCACTGTAACTACCGTCACTGAAGGTGGTACAGCTCCCAGACAGCAACAACTACAGAAAAGTGAATTAGCAGACCAAATTCTTGCTTTCCTCCCTCTCTCCAAGTGTAGAGGGCTTTAATGGCACAAGAATGTGTTGCATTCCCCCATCACCAGTGGCATTCATTTAATTAACTACTAGCATGATATGAAGTGGAAAAAAAATTAAAAAATAATCAGTGAGGGAGACTTCCAGGCAGCTTGAAGAACATCGTACTTATCTTAGAGCATCAGAATTGAGCATCCTTTCTTGAGTTTGTTAACCAAGAAGTTGAATTTTATTTTATTCTCCCTAGATGTAGGTTCCAGGATGAGACTTCTGTCAGCATCACAACCAAGTTATGAAGACTTCCTGGCTTCAATAAACCAAATAGGCTTAAAACGGGCTCTTGTGAGTCACTGCCCTCCTTGTGTAGGCTCTACCTTCCTACTGATCATGTAACTGTAAACACACGTGACTCGCACAATAGTGAGTACCGACAGCATTGAGACAGAGATGCATATGCACATGCTTAAAATACTCTTTGAATAAAATAATTTGAAAACATTTAAAGGGGGAGATGAGCGTCTCTGGACACACCTTTTGTCTTAACTTTCAAGCTTTGCCAATCTCTCTTCTGTTGCACACCAAGAAGGTTCCTATACAAACTTCCACCAACAAAATTCCGTTCAACATCTGAACACACATATTCGGAAACATTACAGAAACAAAACTTGCACCCATAGACACATCAAGGCTCAAAATAAAAGACTTTCTGTTAGGGAAAACTTTCTAGAAAGGAGGAAGCCAAGGAGGAATTTAAAATAAAGGGAAAAATGCATGGTATGCACCCAAGGGTCTGCTCCTTTGGCAAATTCAAGTAATAATGGAATTTTACACTGGTCTAGGAAATGGCCTGCTATCAAAAAATAAATGCTAAGACCTTTAACACAAACAAATGTCTATGTGAAACTGGGTATTTATTTTGAGAACGGCAGCCCTAACACTGATCAGATCATTTAATTCTATTTACATGGTGACTATGATGCCAAATAATCCACTTTAAAAATACACAGAAGTTACTGTGTAGATCTACATGGGACACAAAGAGGTCAGTTCTCAAAAACACAAAGTAGAAAACAACAAGAGATTAAAAGATACAGCATAATATTCATTTGGCTATATTTCACATTCTATCATTGTAACCTATTTTAAACTAGAGTTGCTGATTCTGCTTTGCCTATCACAATTGTCTATAGGACTCTTGAAGGACAGACATTTGCAAATCATTTACAGTACTTATATGAACGCTATCAAAAATCAATGCACTCAACACTGCTTATAATATCAGTGTTAATGTTCTTAGTGATCAGAGAATATTAAAAGTTCTGACTTTGTGATGCACTTAATTGCTGCAGAGTAAGTGAACATCTCCTTTAAAAAGATAGATTTTTGCACAGTTAGCAGTTATACCAACATCTGAAGAAAGTTCCATGGAGAGACATACCGACATGCTCCAAATGTCATTAGAAGTCCATCTACAGTTTATTAACTATGCAAGAGAATAAGGAATGGTAGAGCACCCTTAGGTCATGACGAACTAAGACATGAATAGGGAGTGTTTGGAAGCCATATAACTTCAGTGGCAACAGATAATGAATAAGATGCTACTCCATCTTTGCCCCTGGGAAGCACCTAATCCTATTAGTGTATTCTTCCAAATTAGGAATAACCTTCTCTGTTGACCATGTCATCCAACATACACGAAACCAAAAATCTTAAAACAGACCTTTCCCCTTCTGGTTTCACACTTGAAATATTCTACTAATTCCTATAGATCATAATTAAGACATTTATTTTAAAGAGGCTGTCAATAAATAAGTAGTTTAGTGTCCTCAGGAGAGACAAATGGATGACAGGACATTAGTCCTCAAAGCCTCTGTCCAGTTTATGAAGATTCAGTTTCCTGTAGTCACAAAACCTAGAGCAGTGGCTTGCCTTTCTTTTATCTCAAATTCTACCTGGTAGGACCACTTCCTTATGAGTAATATTTTAAATTTAAAATGCATAAATAAAATAACCCAGTCCAGAATATTTTAATTACTCACAAGAATTTTAAAGAAAGCAAGTAAGTATCATCTTAATGCATAGATGTTGCTACAGTCTTTGTGGTTATGTATGTTGCATAGAATTTTACCCACTATATTCTCCACATGTGCAGCTACCATAGGCAGAAAAGGGTTGATTGTGTACTGTCCTCTAAAAAATAATTCAGAGTGTGCACAAGATTTTCAAACAGGCAGCTTCTCAATGGGCAAATACAGCAGACAGACACTGTCACTATGAGAAGTCTGTGTGAACTTTCCAAGCTTCGTAATCATCCTAGCAGTGGAAAATCATGACCTACTAAGTTTTCCTGTGCAAAGTGAGTTTTTTGTACTTGTAGCAATTAATGCCTTTTCCTATAAAGGCTACAAAGCAAACAAACAAAAGAAAGAAACCAGCGAAGAAACTCACACAGGAAAACTTCCCATATTTGATATATGCTTCAAATAACCCAATACATCCCATTAACTTTTTTTTTTTAAAGATGACTTCTACTGAATTTATTGGCAGCAGGAATTACACATATGTGAAAAATATAAATTAGGGCAATCAGATTATATGTGGTGTGGCATGTTTGGGTCACCATATTTAGAATTATAAGGAATAAACACTCAACACATCACATGCACCACGACTGAATGGTTAACTCAAGCACATGAATTCTTCCATGCCCACACTTCACTTAATTCACTTAATGTGACCATGTGAAAGCTGTAGTTTCCCAGACTCACTTTGCCTTTGTTTTCTCCTCTGTCTACATGCTTACTGCAAACAAAAGTCAGTAAAATAACACAAATATTACACACTTTAACATAATTCTATAAAATACTATTTTAATCTGAGACAGATTAGAGTACTGAGAAAATCCATAATATGTGGATCACAGAGTTAATAAGTTTGCATGTGTCTGAAATTCTTGCTTTGTAACTGCATAACAAGACAAAAACAAAAACAAAAAGTGTTTATGTCCAAGAACATACAGACACCACATCCTTTCAACCCACTGCTCTTTTGTCTCATGGCTCTGTTAAACAGTCAGCTGCTGACAGATGCTCTGGCTAGAAATGGTCACAGATGGTCAGTTGTCCACTTAACAGATCAGAATGCTCTCCTCCAATCTCCCCTAAAACACTAGCTCAGCTGTGTGCAGCAGATGAGGATATCTAAGCATGGTCAACAGGCCATTTGACCTAGTTAAGACTGTAGGTCAATTTTGATAATTTAGTCAAGATTAATTCTCCACACTACCCTATCTCAACACACTTCAAACACCAAATGTCAAGTCCTATGTTACTTTTGCTGACTACATTGTAGATCACATCTTTTTATGAAATAAATTTTCAGCTATATATGTAAACAGAAGTACATTTTACCTAGGGATAATACCAACACATCTGTACTAATACACATTGCAAGAGGTACAGGAGAAAACAGAGTTGGGTGATCAATGGAAAGACTCCAATGGGACTTGGCAAGCTCTGTGTCCTAATCATTGTGCTGTGAATATTTACCAGTACCTTAAAAATATTAATACACTACTACTACTACTACTAATAATAATAATAATAATATTATACAGGCTATAAATACCAGAAAAAAATCTTTTGTATTTTGTATTTATATTTCACTGTTACTAGATCAGGCATAAATACATAAAAGCTGAAAAAAAATGCATATTAAACTGAATATTAGAAAGACATGTCATTTCCCAGCAGTATTTAATAATTATAAATTCTGTATTTTGTGATTAGTTGGGTGTCCTCCTTCCAGCTTACACAAGATGTTATCTAAGTGTCATGCAACACATATTTGGGGAGAGGATTATTCAATTAGCAGCATAACTCAAGTTTGCAAAGCTTGCTGCTGGGAAAATAGATGGCCAACCCTAACGTTGTTGCCTTACAAGTCTGATGATTTAAGCTCTCTAAGATGTCCTTTGACTTCACTGTCTTCCAGAAGAGTTAAGAAATATTTTATATACTCACCTAAACCACTGACAGTATACTCAAGATCACTGGCATCCAACAAAATTGGTCCGTTTTCCTGTTGGCCTTCTTCCTTGTAATACAGCTTGTACCCTTGAATAGCTGCAGTGTCCTCAGAGTCCTGCTGCCATTGTACTGTAATGGTTGTGCAGTTCATTGGCTCCAAATGCAGCTCAGGAGACTTTGGTGCTGGTTTTAGAGAAATATATATATACACAATACTCTTATATCTGACAAAAAACTATTTTTTATGCAAAAATCTGTGTGCCAGTCAGTCCAAAGTTCACTAAAGACTTTGATTCAAGCTCATCTGTGTACTCACATAATTATTTCTTTATTATGTCTAACTCTTTATAAGCTGATCTAACAATTTAAGATAAATCAGAAAATAAATATTTTTTAATTCTCTATCTTAATATATAAATTAAATAAATTTATATGGTGCTTGTTTTGGGAAAACAAAAACAAAACAAAAACACACCACACAAACAAACAACAACAAAAAAAACACACCAAAAAACCCACACCTTGAAAAGGTAGTTATAAAATTAGCTCCTGTTTTAAAGTCAGCCAGAGCAAACATGCTTAATGGTAACATTACAGATCATCAAGTGCTAAATTCACCACAGTAGTCAAAACTCAATGAAATCCAAAGTGGATGGATGTGGACTACAGCTAAGAAATAAAATTACAAATTAAAATCTACATCCTTTTCAAGCTATTCATGCAAAGCTGAATGCTCTTTTGCATTACATTACTAAATAACAATGCAATCCAAATGTCAACTGTAACAACTTAAATTAGACTTTAAATATCAAGTCGATTTGCATATTGAAAACGTGTGCATTTTCTGTTGGTAATACAGATATACATGCATCAGCTCAGATCTTTTAAGTACCTGCACATACAGCTAATGTGTAATGTCCCAGTTTTCAGAAAGATACTTTACACTGAACAACGAGGTTTGTGGTTGTTGGATTTTGTAATTCAAATCATATAGAACTGAAGAAAGCTGTGTTATCCTTGGAAATGCTACTAGAAGCTAAAACGTTTGAGCAGCTCACAAACATGAATTAAAGATTCCTGCCACCATGTCACTTGTGAACAACAACATGTGGAAACAATCAAAGATTATCACCAAAATAACATATCACCTTTTCCTTCTCCTGTCACATGTAAGGCTTTTCATAAGACAGATTATTTCCTCTTCAACTTTTGATCCCAAAACTATGTATTTATTAACTGCATTTAATTGATTAAAGAAATTGGGAGTTTTTGCAGATTATGCACATGGTTAGAACACTATTTTCTGTATCAGCAAACATGTAATGAGAAATCCTATTTCACATCCTTGTACTACCTGTCAGAAAAAAATGCAGCTTTGAGACAAAGCCTACAATTGACCCCATCTCTAGGCCACCAGTTATGTTAAGAATTACCTTTCACACTTGTAGCTTTGGGAGTCCGGTGGGAAGTCCACAAAGATGCCTCTCCCCAGCCAATCCTTGTTGCAGCAGTGATACGAACCAAGTACACACTGTCAGGCCTCAGGCCTTCGAGGAGATACTCATCTGAAGTCCCTGGAAGCTCTAAGACTTGGATTTTGGTCTCTGTACTGAGGCGGAAAGACAGACGGTACAAGACCACCTGCCCTCTCCTGTATTTTGCGGGAATTGGCAGCCAAGAGATGAGAATATCTGTAGGACTCCTGCTTGTCAAACTAATTTCAGGAGCTCTCAAGGGAACTAAAAAGGAAAAGACAAAGCTTTTAAACTCAGGGAAAAGAGAGATGGAGAATTCTCCTCTGATACATTAGCCTATGATAAGGTGTCAATAACATAGCAGTAAATCCAAGAATTTCTGTAGATTCTTATTTAAGGATAACTTGATACTGCTCATACTTCTCATCTTCTCCATGCAGTATAGCCTTAGCAAGCTCCTTTCTGTAAGGCCCTCAACATTATCTTCTCTTATTGCTGCTAGCAGTAATCAAAAGCAATCAGCACCTTACTATTCTGACAAACTGACTTGTCAAGGCTGGATGCAGCAGCTTAAACTGAGAGGCCAGTCAACAGCCAGTACTGCTGAAGACTCAGACCATAGTTTTTTCTGCCAACCATGTAATGAGGGTAGTAACTCCCAGCAAAGAGACAGGCAGACAACTGGAACTAGCCATGTTCCACGCTGCCAAAGCTTAAACCTGTCAGAATTTATTAATCAGTTCTAATGAGCTACACCAAACAATTCGTTGCTGCCATGATGTTCAGATTAGTTAAATCACTGCACAGAAGTCAATCAGTAGGATAGTTCATAAAATTCTGATTCTACTAACAAGTACACAGACAAAACAAACAAAACATTATTTTTTTTTTTTAGTAGAGCAAATTTTATTCCAATTTTTTCCTATAAACTTTCAAAAGATGCAGTGGGTGTGCAGTTTGATTCATGTTTCAGATGCTCAAGAGAGTCATAGAGGCTAAATCCAAAGCTATCATCAAATTCTAAACACTGAGGGAGTTCTTAAAGATCTTAAATAGTTTTTTACATGATTTAATGCAATGTCTTTCAGGGTAGTAAAAGACTGTAATATGCAACGTTGCCCCAACAGAATGTTATCTGATTCTCATTCCTTTCGTTATCTGGCTCAGTCTTACATTGCATATATCCAGAAGCCTCACTGTTGTCAATGGAAATTTGGGATTCTCAAGAGCTGTTGGCACTGGATTGCACATTTCTGTGCAATGCAAATAAAAATGTTCACTTAAATCAGTGGTATTTGTCTTACCATCTTCAAGGGTGTGCTGAGTCACATGATCTGACATCTGACTGGCTCCCAGAGGCATGTAAGCTACAATATAGAAGGTGTAGTTGCTGGCTGGTTCCAAGTCATCAATAATGTAATGGGTTGTATCATTTCCAATGACCACTTGGTACTCTTCATTATTTAAACCTGGCATAAAACAAGGGTTAGACAAACAAAAATTCCCAGCAATCTCTAAACATCACAGTATCTTGGCTTCAAGATCTTACAAAATTATTTCATGTTCTTCCCTGGCCTACTTCTGTTTTTTTTTCAACTCTACTAAGTAAAAGCTCTTTTATGCACAGGAGTAACTGTGTCTTGCTGTGATGTAGATTATGGTGTTTCAGGATTTTGCTGAATAAGGAATGCTGAATGCAATTCTAAACCCTATTTAGAATTAGTCACAACAAACTGTGCCCAGTGTACAGTAACACAACAGACAAGCTCTAATGGCCTTATTATTCAGGCCAAGCTTCTAAATCTATTTGTTTAGAGTCAGGGAGGTTTTTTCAAAACCTATTTACAGAGCTTTTCTATAGCAGACTGCAAGGAATGCAAGGGCTCCACTCCATCAAAAACAAAACAAACACCTCCTAAAAAAGAAACAAACAGAAAGAATTTATTCACCAAAGGGTCTCATTTTAGCCCTGCAAATTCTATTGCATTTGATTGACACTTTTTTCTTTAATTTGGAGAAAAGCCAATAAGAACAAACCAGAAAGAGCTTAAAAAAATGTTTGTCTCCTTTAGCAAGTTGTTAAAAAAAAAATAAAATAAAAAAAAAATTCTCAGCAATTCTCAGTAAAATATGCATAGCAATGTATGCAACAGTCCTTGTCTTTGTTGGGCTTTATTCCTATAGAGGAAAGCTATAAAGTGGAATAGATGTGGTGAAAGCTGCTGTGTTAATGAACAATTCACACCAAGTGCACGTCAACTTAATCAGAACCCTGTAAGAGCCAGCTCCTCCTCTTCACAACTGAATTTATAAACAAAACGAAAGGCAAATTCCACCATTAAGTTTTCCCACATTTATGAATTAACTTGATAGCATTTTAATTAGACAAGATTACGAGCATTTCACAACAAACTAGTTAATGGCTTGTTAATTGGGAATTGCAAGGCACGATTTCTGACCTGCTAAACAAGATCCTTGAGCTCAAATTAAAAGGACTTGTTCTCTCATTGAATGGATTGCTAGGCCTCATGCAGAGGCCCTAATGAAACAGCCATAATAGAGAACAAGGCTTGCCTTCCACCACAATCAGTGTTCCCTTTGTGCCTTTTCTAAATCACTAACAAGGAATTAACACACTCCAACATGCATGATCATCAGAGCCTTATTCCTCTTGCTACTATGACCCCAATTTGAATGTAAAATATTCTGCTTAAAGAAACAAAAACACAAAAAAACACCTGTTAATTTCTTCCAACTAATTTGATTAAAACACTAACTTTTTTTTTAAATAGGCAAGAAGACATAAACCTTTTTACAGTGAAACTACAGAATACTTGAGTTGTGAAATTAAATGAGTGATGTTGTATTCAAACACCTACCACATTGTCTATAGAAGTAAACCTACAAAATTGCATGTCATTAGAGCATTAGCCAGTGTCCTTTCTGTTTAAAGTTTATGGAATCATAGCATTGGTAAAACTTAGGGGACTAAGCAAGCACTGTTTTTCTTTTGCAATAAAATGTTCTTTGCTCACACTGATAAATGTGGTTCCTAACTAAAACAACAGAGCGATATATAAACAGAAATGTAAAGTAAAAGGTTCCACATGAGAAGCTTTAAGCAAGTAAGATATACTCTAGTTCAGATTTATCTGACGGGTAATTTTTAATCTTCATTAGGGTCTGAAACAGGGTACGAGGACAGGCTGGGGAAAGCCTCCTTTCAAAAGCTGAAAGGAATAGTGAAAACAATACAGTCATACAAACTATTTACATTAATAAATAATCATCCAGAATTCTTACAAAGTAAATGAGGTTTTGACAACGTCAACAAGTCTACTGTAGCACCTAGCCTGGTATTGTGTGAATGTCATCATATTCCTTAATATTTAATTTGCATTTATTTAAATATAGTTGCTTCTAAATTTACATTAAGAGAGATAGCTGATGTGATACTTTCTCACAAAGGCACTTCCTAGGTTTTTAATAATGTGTCTGGAAGGCTTCATTCTCAGAAAGGTTTACAGACTATCACTTAGAAAGCAATTATTTTTACAGAAGTGTAGTCCACTGAAGCTCAACAGTTTTTCTACAAAAGGAGACAAAAGTGGTTTTATGTCCTGATGCAGATCTTCTGGTACTATCCATCATGTTACTGAAGAAAAAATGCATGCAAATCACCTATGTTTTAATTCCCACCACTGTAATTACTCCTCTTAAGACAGCCCTCCCCACTCTCCCTGTGAGCATTTCGCTACTAATGTGAAAGGATGCACAACAGCATTATATTAAATAAATATTACGAGACGGTCTCAAAAGATGAAAAAATTAGTATTTGAGAAAGCAAGTTCAAATAAATCAAGAGTTTTTCGTTTGGTCAGTTGCTTTTGCTTGGAGTTTGTTTTGTTTTTTTTAAACCAAGACAAGCTACAATCTCATTTCAATCTCATTTTTAACCTTTGGATAAGCAAGCAAATAAAGCAGGAATTGTAAAATGATTTTGCAGAAAACACATTTCAGAAGATACCTCCTTTCACTACTGTGCAAGAGTATTTTCTGCACAAATACACACTTTCCTAATGACAGCTTTCCAGTTTTCTTTAGAGTTATCTGGTCTCTGCTCTCTACACTGGCACTGGACATACAATTACCCAGATAACTTATCTAGTGTGACTTTGTTCATATTAGCTTTAAGAGGGAGTTGTAAGCACAATACCTCAGTGACTGAAAGTATGGGGGAGGGCAGGGGGGGGATTTTCCCGCACCTCTTGTCCTCATTATCTTTTAAAACTCTTTCCTTCCTTCCTGCAGACAAAAACCTCTTGTGTCCTGAAATATCCCACTTGCAAAAGCAAAGGCAGCTATTCCTGCATCAGTATTAGAGTAATTAAGCTGTCCTTGTTGTCTTCTGCTTAGCAGACGGCAGACTGGTATTCCTCACAGAGCGGAGCATCTGCAGTCCTGTCCTTGAATAAACCACTTACTGAATAGAAATGGAAAAAGAAATCACTCCTAGAAAACAGAGCTGCATTGCAGCTTAGTTTGAGTCATGCACCTAACAAAATTTTCAAGCCATTTGACAATCACTTCTCCTGCTTATGAAAAGTGCCTGGTTTCTACCACCTTAAGGATTACTTTAGCTTAAAGCAGTTATATAATATTAAGGAATTTTTAATTGTCTTATCTTTTTATTTTTATTCCAAGTATCCATTCCCTTTTATATAGGAATTTATATATAATTTCAGAGACTAGGATAAACCATTCATGGCTATTTTAGCATATCTTAGAGTGTGAGCATACTATTCTTATTATAGAAGACCAAGGGGTAAAAGGCGAGCAGATTTTACCATTCAACCAATATTTGCCCTAAGAGTTAAGAGTTAAGCCGAGTATCAATTATTCTACTCCAAAATATATGAAAGCCAGTAAAGTCACAAGAATTTGGGGATCCATACAAAAGAGCTATCTCTGGTGAAAAGTTAACTCTGTAAGCCTCCAGAATTCTGCTGTATGCTCTGTCCTTCCCTGCCAAGCACCCACAAAGAAAAGAATAGGAAGAAGCTCCTGCTCAGGATAGAAGGGAAGCCAGATAGTGGTATGGAAGCCCCAGGTTTCAAATTCCATTCCTAACTTCAAAATCTGCTCATTGGAGCAATCACACAAAGATGAATTGGAAGAATACTCAGTCGACAGATGAGATGATGTGGCAAAAGCATTTCACCCCAAGCATGCCTGACGATTACAATATGCATTTATATGCTGGCATGCTCTGATGAAGCCCTGATTACAAACCATATCTGACAGTCTTTGCAAGGACATTCAAGTTCTTACCACATACAAGTAGTTAAATAGTATTTAAATCAAAATGCTTACCTTCTGCTTTCATGTAATGCACAGAGTATGCAATCACTTTGTCTGAATTATACAATGGCCTTTCCCATGCTAGCAGGATCGCTGAGCTTGACATTGTTTCAGCGTGGACATTGTAAGGTGCACTGGGTCTGTCTTCTGACATAACTACAGTAAGCCTGGCCCTGGAGAGAATAGATCCCTGGCTATTCTCAGCCATGCACTGATAAATGGCATCATCTTCAGGAATGATCTGGTTAATCACCAATTTACTGAATCCAAAAGGAAGAAAAAGGAAGAAAAAAGCTCACATCTTGGATAAACTTAGCTCTACATAATGCAACAACAGTTATGCTTGCCTCTGCTTCATGAGTTCCCTATAAGTGACTTACATGTCACAAACTCTTCTATTAGAAATGGATGTGCAGCTGTGATATTTAGCAACTTGAAGCATTCCTCAAATCCTGCCATGTTTATGTTTATGCCAGCAAAGCCAGGCATAGTGAAAACAAACCTGGAAATCCATTCCCTGCCTGCAAAAAGGCCAGAACTTTGGGGTAGTAATTTCTTAACCAACTCGGTAATATGAGCTGCTCACTCTACAGAAGTAGAGAAATGGAGCCTCAACAGACTAGCAAGATTCCGGTCTCTGCTACACTACTGTAAATCTAGAGCAAATCTGTGGTAAAACTCTTCAGTTTCCCCCCCCAACTAAGACAGTGATCACAAAAGCTTTGCTGAGGATTTTAGGTATTGACTAATCTGCATTCTTTCTGCCAAGTAAATAACTACATTTAATGTCCATTTTTATGTTTACTTGAGTTATAGCTTGGCTGTATTTAGTTACTGGAATTTCATTCTTTGGTAGCACGTTAGCACAGCGCTCATACAGCAAATGTAATCTTACCTGTTGTACATTTTTATTCTACCATTGGAGTGTATCCTTCTTCCATTTTTTAACCATGAAATCTTAGGGGCAGGATTTCCTTCTGCCTGACAAGCAAAACGAGCAGTACCAGCCCTAGGCCGTGTTAAACTTTCCGGCCATTCCACAAATGAAGGTGGAGCTACAGATAAGAAAAAAAAAAAAAAAAAAAAATTATCAGTTCAAGCCTCCATAAATGCAAGGATAGTCATAATAATAATAATCAATTTCCCACACACAAACCTCTCTCCTAAGGCCACTCAAATACCCATATACTCATGCAGAAAGCACATTCCATGTAAACAAAGCACATTTGTTTAAGAATACATACTATCTGCACAGAAAGCAACGTTTCTACATATTTTTGTTCACACATTTCTGAATACAAATATATCAAATTCCAGCTTATGACATACTGCTCACAAAGCATACAAAGGATATTGCATATTCCTACTTTGTTACGGGATTCTTTTCTGTGTTGAATGTCTGCCTTCCCAGAGCAAACATTGCACCTGGGTGTCTCCAAGTGCAAATGAACTGCTAGTTCATAACACAAACAGTGAGTATCTGACACTTCTCATCTAAGTCAACAGACAGAAGAAGGCAGCCACAGTGCTGCGATGTTTCATCTCTGCAATCTCCCTACAACCCGGGGTGCACTATGTTTGAGATAAAAATCATCGAGCCTGGTACACAGCACAGCTCAGGACAGACACGAGGTATTAAAACACACTGTGGAAGTCAAAGCAGGCTCACCCAGCACAGTGAGAGTTGCCATTGCTACCGTGAAGTTTCGTGTGCCTGGAATAGTGGCTCGACAGACATACACGCCTGCATGCTGCACCTTTACGTCAGAGATCATGAGGTTCCCATTTCCAAGGACACGGGTATTGAAGACGTCAATGGACTTATGGTCTATTTGAAAGAGTGGGAGAACTGTGATTACAAGGCTGTTCAATGTATCTGAACAACTTATCCCAATATGGTTGCCTAGGCAGTAATGGCATAGATTAGAATTTAAAAGTCAAAAGACGCAAAGAGAAAGCACAGATGAGCTTGCAGAGGTTTCCATTTTTCATTTGCTTTGTTCTTCACTCCAGTTATCTGACCATTCAGATGGTTGGATCTCACCACTTGGTAAGTGGTTTACATCTGAAATTCTCCATCACAGCTAAACCACTAATGTCATTTTCACAGTCAGCTTCCCCGGTTGCCTTGCATTACGACTCAGTTCATCACTACCAAGATCCACATCATCTTTACAAACAGGGATCATCTCCTTCTGAATTATGCTGGGGATAAAATTAGTATATTTGATTACCATATATTTTCTTATATTTTCACAGCAAACGCTCTATAACTGCTAGGTAACATTCTTCTTACTTGTTTGTGTTCAATATGCATGGAAAGTTATGTTTATTTCTCCAACTTTTAGAAATAAAAGTGTAGGGGGGAAAAAAAAAAAAAAAAAGAGGTCATTTTCTTGGAAGAATGTGATGCACTTATGAATATTATTCTTCTTATTGCATTCCTTCTCTTCTCCCCTTCCAGGCAGTATACTTGGGATTAGACTATACCTATCCATAGTTCAAATGGCCCATTAACAGAAGATCCAAATCTCATTCACATTGTGCTTCTAAGAGGAAGAGGGGGAGAAACATTTACAGGTTTGTATCATAGGATGACACCACTCCCAATTCACTCTAACTCACTACTTGGCCTCACAGATCCCTGGAGGTCACCACCCTACCTGGCATTTTGCCCACACTGCGCTGGGGACAGTGTGGGATTGACAGCAGAAACAGAGAGTCCAAAGCCACAAAAAACCTCAGGATGTCTTAACAGCAGTATGGAAATAAGCAAATGAAAGTGTTTCACTTACCCTACACTATCCGTTACTAACTATATGAAGCCACAGAACAGTAAAATAATTGCTGAAATCCCTTCTGTCCAGTTTCACTTCCTCTCCACAGGCTGAAGGTTGTATACCATAATTTTAAGACCTACCTAACCGGCTCCATGAGATGATTGGCTTTGGATTCCCTGTGGCTACACACTCCAGTATGACAGTTTGATGAAGAGATGCTGTAATGTTTTGAGGACCAGCTATTATAGATGGCTTGTGAAAAGGCTTCACGGCTGAGGCTTTTTGGGGGAGGGAAATGTAAAGAAAAACAAAGACAGTGAGAACAAATAAACAAAACTCAATATGAAATAAAACATGTCTGCTTTTTAAGGATGTTTAGAATTAAGTATACACCAAAGCCTGATTTCAGTAGTTGTGGAAATTTACACTGAACAATATTTTAGCCAAGATATAAAAGCAAGAAAAAAAATATTATTTGGGAAAGTGCTTCAGAAGACAATTGAAGCTCTACAACACATATAAGTGGTTTTGCTATAATGTAAAAAAGAATACAATGTCATCGGAAAAAAATCTCGCATGGTGTGTACCTGGAGTAACACTCAGCACTGCCTCAGTGCTTTTACGTCTGTTGGCTATTGTTGTGGCAACACATCGATAATTCCCAGCATCCTTCTGTTCAACACCATAGATTTGAAGAACTCCTGTAGGTAGGGCAGTTATTCTGCCACAGAAACAAACAAACAAAAAGTAGATAAACATTCAGCCAGTGAACACCATGGTGGAATTAACTGCTTGATCAAACAGCCATTGCTACACTGACCTGGAACAGCAGGCTGGAGACTCAACAACATTCTCTATACATGACTCATCTCCCCGCATTTCTGAACTACAGGCAATTATTTCCCCCCAGCACCACAAAGACAGCAAAGGAATTTCCCTTCAACAAGCCGATCTTTCTCACCCTCAGAACCAACCATCTCAACCTTCTTTAACCACCTACTACAGTCATACTATTGAGGTTGGCTGACTTCTGGCAACAATTTCTGATATACTGACATTACTGGTATATGGTTCCCAGAAACCCACCTATGCTTTCAATTTTTATGTTTCTCTTTCTACCTTCTTTTGCACGCTAGACAACTTAGACATGTTCAACAGAAGTTACATGTCAAGGATGGCAGGAGGTTCAACAAAAACAATCCGGACACAGAAAGAATCTAGCAGGGATTAGGCTGTATGCTTCAAGTTCATCAATTCAAGACAAGCCTCCCTGTGCAGAGCTTCCTAGCACAAAGTATTGTAACTCATTTTTCTGTACATAAAATTATTTACTGGTCCTCTAAAGAAAAACAGGTTCAGCATCAATTCTTCTGTGAAAGCAGTCCCACTAGTTCAAAGCACCCCCACAGCCAAATTCCACCTATTCTGTACCTCACAGCAATTCCCACTCCTGAGGATGACTTGCATAAAAAAAAAATCATCAATAACGATTCATAGGTCAATGATTACTGAGTAGACAATAGCAGGATATTCTAGTCTGCACTTATATCAACTATTTAATTAACACCGTAACTATTACTAGCTATTTTAATAGCTGACATACTACACACACAGAACATTTTTTTATGTAATAGAATTGCAAGTATTCAGATTTTCTTTTGTAGCAGTCTCTAAATTATGACAGAAATAAATGAAATAAAATGTGCAACTCTACATACCTGTCCATGACTAAAGGTAAAGTTGTTCGATTCACTTCCCATGTCACAGTAGCAGGAGGGTTTGCTGTTATTTTACAGGAAAATCGAGCTACTCCGCCTTCTTGGACCTCAGTTGAAAGTGGCTGGACTTCAAATGCAGAAATGGCTAAAAATAAGAGAAAATAGAATTCAGGGGACTAAAATGAGGAAAACTTCTTGGCTATACCAAAATCCAGATCATAGATCAACTTGCAAAAATACCCAGAAACACTTCAAATACTCCTCTACATGCAAAGATAGGTCTAATGACCCTGTCAACTTCACTCAACAGCATGGTTTCCTTGGTTGAATATTTACTTAACTTTACTTTAACCTAATTCAGTAAAAAAATGTTCCAATGAAAATTAAAATGACACTCTCATCTAGAATTAAGCGTATAAATTAACTGGCATGCAGCTGGACAACATATCAATTATTAAACTAATGAAGTTCATGTTCATTCAACTAATTTGGGACTGGCCCCACTACACTTGACCACTTGACTGCACTAGAAAATTTCCAAAGCAGCATTTGGTTCCTGACAGTCATATTTTAGTACTTTAACATTACTCACCTTAGTAGAAGTATTTGCAGTTACACAAGTTCATGTTTGATAAGAAAAAGAAATACAAACCAAAGCATATCTCAAAATATATCTCAAAATAAGTCTAATCATTTAAGAACACTTTCATCCTAATACTCCAAGCAGTCACCAAGCAGATTCACAGAGCATCAATATAATTTTGAGCATTTACAATTTAAGGAGTTCACAAAACTGAGCTAACTGAAGTGGCAGATCAATAAATACCTTCCAGCTAACAGACACCTAGGAAATTGATCAGTAGTTGGACTTCTTTGCTCAGAAAATAAAAGCCAAAGGGAAAAAAGAATATAAAACTCTCTAATTAGTTGCCTATTTACTGCTACTTACAACATAATTAACAGAAAGTACAACTCTTCAGAGGCAGCTCCTTTTGGATAACTTTCAACACAATTCCACACACAATTCTACCCCCTCTAACTGCAGAGGAAACAATCTCTGCAAACAAACTCAATTATACTCTTTTGTTTCTAAATTAAAAAACTAATAATGATAATTAAAAAAAAATCAAATGTGAAAAAAATTCTACTCTTGTATAAGTTATACAGAAACATGATTTCAATAGATAAACCAATATTAGTAAGTTACCCATCTCTAATATTCAAGTTTTGTGTTGACAGAATTCCTTTATTTTACTTTTTTATTAATTTAAATGCTGTTTCATCCTATCTAACATGTTCTCAATAACCCCCTTCTGCATAGGGGACACGCATAGTACTGATGAGCACCAAGCATTGTAATGAATGCTCCTCTGCCCTGTTACTTTAAATTATAACATACGTGAACAAATTAGTTCCTAACATGCCCCCTACCTACATAACTTAAAGATTCCTATTATTAGTATACCTATTTTACTTCCCAGGTTAGAAGAAATCATTTCTTTGCACTGCATTCCTGTAGTTTCATCAGAATGTAAGAACGAGCCTTCCAGATTCTACCAGCAAAGTGTGTTGCAGCTTTGTGAAGAGACCTCCCAAAGATTGTGATTGACAAGACAACTGTACCACCTTGTACAGCAAAATCACCTGAAAGCAGCTGCAGCCACATGATGCAAACACCGTGGCCGTTGGTATCTGGGTCTGGCACCTCAAATGTGATTCAGAGTCCCATGACACAAGTAGAGATGCTCCTGATATCCATTTTTACAACCAGTCCCATGCTTCTGGCAGCACATTCCCACAGCCCCAGCATACTCTGCAGTCTGGTCCCTACCCAACTCACCACTGACAGAACTAGCCTCTTTCACTAGCAGAATTTAACCCAACTCCCTGTGTTCCATTTTTTGTTCTTTCTTGCACTTCTGAGCAGTACTAGGTTCAAGAACAGAGTACACAACTTGCATAAAGATACTAGAACAGAAGTCTTACATTTAAAACCTGTTAGGGTGAGACACAAAAGCAGTTGTCCCCTTAAACAGATTCTCCTTTGATTGCTAATCAAAGAATCATCAGAAGAAAAAAAGAGAGTTAATAGTTCTTTGCCTGTGTACAGAAATTCAGTTTCACTGAACAGAGAGACTCGGTACAAGTCAAATAACTTGCACATGCACCAGATTTGTTCCCATCACTCTACATTTTCTGGATTTGCTTTCTGCTGAAGTTGATGTGGTTTGACTCTCCAATAGTTTTCCACCACAGGGAGCTGTGGGGGTGAGCAGAAGGCAGTAAGGATCCAGGGTTGTCCTGTTTCCTCCCTTCCCTTCTTCTCTGTTCTAACTCCTCCCTACACAGATGTGTGTTCACCTGGAGTCAGAATAATGATTCACTAGTGCTGTTCATAATATATTTTCTAAAAAAAAAAAAAAAAAAAAAAGTAGTGCCTTACATTCTTCATTTATTTACTTAAAGTATGATGTAGAAAACTAGGCAAGAATGCTGAGTTTTCAAAATAAAATCTCCAGGAATCTAATAAGGGCACCAGCAATAGGAACAACACAAATCAACAAAACAAAATTTTCAGAGCCATCATGTAGCACAGCTGCACCACACAGCCAGTGGCATGAGGACCATTTTAACAAGGCGGAAGGATAATTATACAGTCTTATCAAAGCAAAGCTCTTACACACCTTTAAAAGTTTAATCTCCAGAGGACCTATAAAAATCACACCCAGAATTTTCTTATATTGATATGATTATTTAAAGAGACAGGACAACAGAAACACCATATTTGGGTTTAATTTATGTACATAAAAAGAATTATTTCGTTTTGTGCATCTGGTACAATAGAGCTGAGGATTAAAGACACAAGTGAGACTCAAGAACTACAAAAGAAACTGAGGAAAACTTAGTATTTCACAGAACTCAAAACATCTTCACGATAGCAAACAAGAACAGACTCAGCTATACTATTTAGAAAATCCAATGCAAGTTGCTAATTGAAGCTGATATTTAAAGAACGTTTTTCCACCCAAGCAGAAACAATGTATTTCCTCTGAAAATTAGTCATTTAAAGACTACAAAAGTCAGAACTATGGAGAATTGCACAAAGTCTTCAGAAAAACTCAATTATGTCATTAAACATGATTTTAGGAAAAAAAAATCCCTACTTACCTCTCATCTAAATTTATACATTGTCATCAGTTTAGCTCAATACTTGCTCCTTCTGTATCTTGTTTCTTTACACAAACCTCTGGTTTCTTCTTAATTCTGACTTTATTTGTTCCAGTAAAATCTGTTTTTACAAGTCTATTGCTGTCTCGTGAAACCTGACCTCTTTGTAACAGGCTTGTTTTCATGGCAAGCGCTGATGCCAACTCAGAACCCCAAGAACAAGTCATTAAAGCTGTGCCGTTAAGAGGCCAGAGCTCTATAAAATGGATAAGAAACAAAAGTCTCAGGAGACGTACGTTGTTCCTGAGAACAACGCTGCAAAATGCAATAAATGTAAGTGCCTTTTTATTTGAGTTCTCCCCCTCTTCTCCAGTCTATTTAATCATTTTGTTCCCAGATTTATAGCCAAAAGAAAACAATTAATGTTACTCCAAGGAACTGATGCTCCCACCCCTTTTAACTTGCAAGATTCGAAAGCTGCTTACAGAAGAAAAAAACAATAGCTAGAAACTGTATCTACTTTTATAGATTCCTGCAGTTTATGTGATGGGAACATGTGTTCATATAGTCACTTCCAAGCATGAGTATCTTTGACGGCATAAACTACCCAGTTCTGTCCAATGAAGTTATCTGTGCAGAAAGAAGTGAATGTTCAGCTCTGGTATGAGTTTTATCTTTTATCACTGAGGCAAATTCCCGCAGGCTCAAAATCAAAATGATTACTTCTTGTCATACACCAATTAAATATTAGAGAAGCACTGCTGGTTTTTCCCACACCATACACAGAATTAATGCTATTCTGCGTGCATGCAAAAAAAATTTATGTGCTTAAATAGGTTGCCACAGATTAGACTATTAATGTATAAAAATGTAAAACGAGCTCATTGCTCACATCTATCTGTTTTGTTTAATTACAGCAGCAGTCCTTTACTCACTTTAAGTTAAAAATAAACAAACAAACAAACAATAAATACAACACAAACTACCCCTACACTTCATTCACTCCTGAAGTCCTCAAGCTCATTCAAACACAAATCCAGATGACTTGCTCTTTTACATGCTTCACTTTCTACTCCCATGCTTTGTGTCATTAAGTGATTTTCTGAATGAGCTTTCCTAAGAGGCAAAGGAAACTCCAACAACATACATGTTTATTATTGCTAAAGCTTGCTCATTTCATCACAACTGACACTAGCCCAAGACTGGACTGTTGGACTGTAACTGTATAATAAAGAAATGGAAAGAATGGAAGTGTACTGGTAGTAAATTTGCAGATGGCACTAAGTTGGGGGCGAGTGTCAATCTGCTGGAGGATCAGAAGACGCTGCAGAGGGACCTGGACAGACTGAGTCAATGGGCTGAGAGCAGTGTGCCCAGGTGGCACGGAAGGCCAAAGGCATCTTGGCTTGTGTCTGGATAGTGTGGCCAGCAGGTCTAGGGATCTAATTCTGCCCCTGTACTCGGCACTGGTGAGGCCTCACCTTGAGTACTGTGTGCAGTTCTGGGCCCCTCACTTCAAGAAGGATATTGAGGTGCTGGAGCGGGTCCAGAGGAGAGCGATGAGGCTGGGGAAGGGACTGGAGGGAAAGTCTTATGAGGAGAGGCTGAGGCACCTGGGGTTGGTCAGCCCAGAGAAGAGGAGACTCAGGGGGGACCTTATCACTCTACAACTACCTGAAAGGAAGCTGTGGGGCTGGGCTCTTCTCCCAGGCAACTAGTGACAGGATGAGAGGGCATGGCCTGAAGCTGTGCCAGGGGAGGTTTAGGTTGGATCTTAGGAATCACTTTCCTCACAGAAAGGGTGATTAGACACTGGAATGGACTGTTCAGGGAGGTGAAGGAGTCGCCATCCCTGGAGGTGTTTAAGGAAAGATCGGATGTGGTGCTTAGTGACATGGTCTAGCTGATGCCACAGTGTTAGGTCATAGGCTGGACTTGATGATCCTGGAGGTCTATTCCAGCCTCATAAATTCTATGATTCTGTGATGATAAAACCCCTGAACTGAAATTATTGCCTGAACTGAAACAGTAGCACAGAACTGGGTTTTGTTCAACCAGAATGCAGCAAATACTAAGAAACTCTCTAGAATATGATACCGACCACTTAAGTGTTTCTCAAGAGATAATGGCCACTCAGACAGATGAACTGCTCAGGTGGAAAAAAAAAAAGTGCATAATGCCATTTGTAGAACTTACATGTTAATGCTATTCAGACTTACAGAACAGCCCTAACCCTTCAAGTGAAACATGGAGTCTTTTTTTTTTTTTTTCCCCCTCAGGTGAAGAGGTTTCACTTGAGAAAAATAAACTTGTATGTTCAAGAACAGCTATGATTTTTCCAAAGAAATGGATTTCAGGATAGCCCATGACAAATTCAATATTGAATTTTCTCTTATTGATCTAGTTTTTGTGATGCTTGCTCTGAAACAGTGTTTTATAATACAACAAATATGCATGTGTATTAGATTTTAAAACTGAAGCCAACTTGCACAAATTTTCCCAGAGTTAGTGCAATTTCTCAGCCCTTGGAGGAGACCAGGCTTAAAACACATTGTGAAAGGAGTTCTGGCATGCCTTTTGGCTATAAAGGCACATATTCCCAATGATTTGCTACTTAAATGGCACACACTGGTCTGGATCTGGATTGGGAATAACCTTTACATGAGTACTGACAGACCCAGACATGCAGCAAGACTTCAAACATAACTATTCTCCCCCTTTCTGATGAAGCACCTGGAGTACACAGAGCTGGAGTTGTTGTCAAGTGATGCAATGCATCTTTGATAAGTTTCCCCAGGAGATGGTAGTAAAAATTGAAGTAGTTTAGAGCTCAAGTTCTGCTTAGTACATAAAGTTCAGAGGTGAATGTCATGCAAATGGAGCAATAGGGCTAAAGTTTTTCATAACTGTGAATGAAGAGGGATTACTTTGAAAGGCCATTTTGTATGTGCTACCACAAGCACAGTGATTTCTTACACTCACCCTGAAAATTTTAAACAAGTGTTGTTTGACCTAGAATTATTAGAAGTATATAAATGAAAGATTTCAAGAGAAAACAGAACCTGGCCTGTAAGGAAAGATTAAAACAGCTGGGACCAGATTAGCCCTGGGAAAGGAAACTGAAGAGAGAAGTGACAGTCTTACAAATATACAAAGAAGATATTAGAGAGGACAGGGAGCAATGACTCTCATTAAACAGCAAGAACAGAAAATCCAGGTACTGGCTTTAGCTCTAGCAGGGGAAGTTCAGGTGAGGCTGCTAAACGGAAATGTATTAGCAAGGAGCAGACATGTAATGGAGAGGATACAACTGCTAAAAAAAGGGGTGCCTAGGCTCTTTACCTATGCACCTGAGGGTAGTGGTAACATTGCTCCTGCTACTTTCCTCACACCAAGTGCTACAGTAAAGAGACTTTCACAAAGCAAATAATTTTGTCCTTCAGAAACACTCACAATTCGGGGGGGGGGGGGGAGGGGGGGGGGCGGCGACACACATACAACGGGAAATTGTTTGTGGTTTTGTTGGGGGGTTTTTTTTTTTTTTGACGTA